>JAANIC010005876.1:384450-395265 GCA_017607545.1 Acromyrmex charruanus | reverse complement strand
AAAACATACACTGAAAAAAAAAGATTGGTTGCTGCAATAATTTAGATAGTAAAATGTGGCATAGCATTTTTATATAATTGCTGTAAATATATAAAAATGCTATGCCATATTTTACTATCTAAATAGTTGCAGCAATCAATCTTTTCTTTCAGTGTAAAAATGATAATTATAAATTAATAGTAATTTTAATTTATTTACATAATTTAACCTAATTCTAACTTAAAGAGATATTAAACATTAATATGAACAAAAATAAATTAAAATATGGAGAAAGGTTCAACATCTCATATTGTATACAATTATTTATATAAGCAAGATTTTATTTATGTTTTGGGGCATGCGTGGCACTCCGTGCCGCAAAATGTGTAATACTAATTTTAAAGTGAATAAAAGGCTAGCCAATTTAATAGAAAAAATACTACAATTGAATTATTTTATGGTTGAGATTTGACATTAAATGAGGACCAAAGGTCGGTAATAAAAAAAGGCCCATTTTTTTAATAAAAAAAATTATCAATGATTTTTCAGAAAAACGAATTTTGTGGCATTCTACAACGCGCCCGGTTAAGGGTTAAAAAAAATTTTTTTTCAAAAAATTTAAAATTTGTTTTAATTACAATTCTACATGTACTAATATTTTAGACATAGGTACGTTATAAAATTAAATAAATTTTACGGCAGTCTACAAAAAAAATATCAAATACATAAATACAATATTTACACTGAAAGAAAAAATTCGTTGCTCTAACAATTTAGATAGTAAAATATGTCATAGCATTTTTATATGACTGCAGCAACCAGTTTTTGGTTGTAGCAACAAATTTTTAGTTGCGTTAGCCTATCTGCAATGTCAGATATATGATTTCGATAGGCTAACGCAACTAAAAATTTGCTGCTATAACCAAAAACTGGTTGCTGCAGCCATATAAAAATGCTAGGTCATGTTTTATACTATCTATATTGTTGTAGCACTAATCTTTTTTTCCAGTGTATGTATAAAAATGTATATATATCACACAGGTTTTGTCAGCGATTATTTATTCCAAAAGTATTCGATATTCAAGTTTGTCCAATTTATGGACGCACCGTGCTGGCTTTTCAAGGAATCGAAAGTGTTATTTTATACGAATCGAAACATGAGGATAAATTGTGTCAGTATAAAAAATTGGAAGTTATCAAATCCAACAAACTCGCAAATTTTGTCTGCTTTGAGAGTGGTTATGTTGAATACTTAGCAATTAGTGGAGGGAAACCGCGTTTATTTCACTTTTTTGAGAACGAATTTCAAGATAATTCTGACACAAATCTGCATTTTGATGGTAAAATGATAATATCATCTTATTAAGGCAGGGATTATCATCTTATTAAGAGATGATAATTCTTCTCTGAACATAAAACAAACAAAAACAAATGTTTATTTCACAGAAACAAATGAAATTTTGTGGATAATTACTATACCATTAAACACATATCGGGATGAATCTTTGTTACTAGTTCAATTAAAAAATTCAACAATAATCGCTTTAGCTTGGTATGGATCAAAGTTTAAGGTTGTGCCTTTACCCAATCAGGTTATAAATAACTTTGATCTATCAAAAATTGTCGTTGTTCCAAACGTCGGATTTGCACATGTAAACATGCTTGTAACTATAGAAGTGACGTTAACTGAATCAGCGCATCCTATTCACGATGAGACGGAAAGCGTATTAAAGACACAAGCTTTATTGAAGGTATATCTACAAATATAATTAGTTTTATGTAAATATAACATAAAAATGATAATGTGTAAACTGTCTAATAACATTTTAATATATTTTATTTGTATATATGAATTAAAATATTTCATATCATATGTAACGCATTGAAATAAATGTATCGGAGTGGAAAGTTTGTAACGCTATTTTATTTTTACTATCATTTCTAAATGCTTTTTAAAAAATTGGCAATTATATATATTCGATAGAGCAAAACTTCAACTATAAGAATTTGTTCTTTGAATTGCAGTACAATTTTTAACGGAATTATGAGTAATCTCAATCAAAATGCTCTTTTTAAATCACGATAACTCAGTAACAAAAAATATTAGAAACATTTTTTAAAAATTTGTAGGGAAAACTTTAAACTTTTACGTTAGAAAATCAAAAATTTTGGCAAGTTTTTTTGACAGACTCACAAAGTAAAAAGGAAATTTCATATTTTATTCAGCTCGTAGTTTCTTATATACAAAAGTTATTAAACTCGCAAAAACTGAAAAGTCATAGTGATCTTTCAGAAGTATAAAGATGCTAACTTTACATATAAAACCCCTTTTTATTTAAACTTAATTCATTTGTTTTCGAAATTACAATTACTTGAATTTAGAAGTTCACGACGTTACTTCTATTCTGTCCTAATGTAAGACATAATTATATAAGATGTAGGAGAGGAGAAGGGGAGAGAGAGAGAGAGAGAGAGAGTTATATAAAATATATTTTTATGAATATATATAAAGATTTTGTATGTGCTGTGCGCGTGCGCGCGAGCATATTCTGAATTATTTTTGTTAAATTTTCAGGAAATTTTTCGAAAACAAGAAGCTATCTTTGATGAGGCTGACACGCAATTCAGTCAAAGTTACTTTAAGAATGTGATAACAGGATTTTGGAATCTTTCAAAAGTAAATGTATCGAACGCTATACTCGAAAGTCATGTACATTATGGTGCTGTCAAAGTTGGTTCGATCAATTTGAAAATAGAAGACATATTGATAAACGTGACATCAAATATAGAGAAATTAGAAGAATTAGAAACAAAGCTTGATCAAATGTTATCAGATTTGAAAAGTATGACTAATTCAACAAAAATTACTTTACCGCCAGATGTTGAATTAAACGGAGATTTTTCGGTGAATGGTACACTATATACGAAAAATATAATTGCGGCTTTTATTAATAACGCATCAACTTCAATCATAGAAAATAGTATTGCAAATCGAATCAACGTTCAGAAATCTGTTTCGTCTATTGACACTAATAATTTAACGATTTTCTCTTTAAATGGCATACCGCTGGAGAAAATCATGTTTGATTTTCAAATAAAAAATTATAGTGACGTAAATTTTTCAATATTAAAGAGATTAAAAATTGATGGGCACTTGAATTTTTCCGTAATAAATAATATCAAATGGAAGGAGCAGATACAAAATATAGTTTGGAAAGATGAATCGACAATTATTTCTGGAGAGACAATTGCGGAAAGGGTAAAACAACTTAATATTATTAATATTATTCTTGAGGCTTCCACGGGTGAAAGCCTTTCTATATAAAGGTTATGCGTTTCGCGGATTTTTTCCGTGTCCAAACCTATTCTTGGAATACCAACGTTTTGTAAATCTGCAGTTCACTTCATCAGGGCGAGGAGCAGCCTGATACTAGGAATATGAATGGACTGCAAGATTCAAGAAACGTTGACATTTCAAGAATGGATCTGGACACGGAGAAAACCTGTGCGAAACGCATAATCTTTATATAACTTAATATTATCATTGAGAATTAAATAAATTGTCCAATATAAATCTTGATAATACAAATTTTCTCTTATAAGAAAATAAGTTGTTACTTATATAAGTTGTTAATGTTGTATACACGGTTTAATATTGTATTCATAGTTTATTTTCGCAAAAAGTAGTTAGTATACGTATAAAACTAGAATGCCTTTAACGCAATAATAAAAAAAGTATTTATATGCCCTTTTTTTCTCTTGTTTTTTTAATGAAAAATCACCGATTGCATCATTTTTGATTGACATTCTGTGTGTACCAAATTTAAATCTTTGTCAAATAACATTACTCTAAATACGAAGCGCTACTACGGTCTGAGTGTTGAGATGTTGAACTAATATATATATTCATATAAATGAATTAATTTCAGAAATGATAATTACGTGCCGATATGATTGTCGGACTTTCAACGCAATCAATCTGAAATATTAATAATCCCCCCAAATTTCTCAAATTAATCTTAAAAAACTGTAATAAACTTATTGTGAAAAATATTGCCTCGGCCGAGAGTCGAACCCGGATCTCTTACATTCCGTGCGAGTGTCCAGAGCCTTTAGACCACTGAGACCTAGATATTTTTTGCAATAAGTTTATTATAGGTTTTAAGGGACTCCCGGCCGAGGCAATATTTTTCGCAATAAGTTTATTACAGTTTTTTAAGATTAATTTGAGAAATTTGGGGGGATTATTAATATTTCAAATTGATTGCGTTGAAAGTCCGACAACCATATCGGCACGTAATTATTATTTCTGAAATTAATTCATTTATATGAATATATATATTAGTTCAACATCTCAACACTCAGACCGTACTAGCGCTTCATATTTAGAGTAATGTTATTTGACATAAACAGTCTTGTTTTCAATCTTATTGTTAAATCTTTGTAATTTCATTTTTCGATAAAAGATAATATTTTTTTCAACAGCTTGTCGCCGAAAAAGCTAATGTCAAAAATCTGAATTATTTGCAATATCCAAGAAATTACGTTCTAATGAATGAACTAAATAAATTTTCTGTCAATGTCACGGGTGAAAAGCACTTTGTTAACTTGTCTACGAAACATTTGTTAACCATCAAGACAATAAATAAAATTGATATTAATGATTTTGTTATTCTCAATAGACATGAAATTATTAATGAAGAAACTATGTTTAAAGATCTAGAAATTGATGGAATTTTCCAGGTATGATTAGTTAATCATATATTACAATTAGCTATAAATCCAGAGTTCTGTCATAATTTCAGATTGACGGAAATATAATAGGCATTAATGCAAGCGGCATAGAAGATTTGCTTAACGAAACCAATAGGCTTTTATCAGATATTAGTTTTGAAAATCTGATCATTATGGGAAATATTGTACTCAAAGATTCAATTAATACTAAAGCGTGGTCAGATCTTGACAATTTTTTATTAAAAACTGAAAAAAATGCAGTAATTATTGGAAATAAAAGATTTTGGAATGACGTCAACGTAAAATCTACGACAACAATCAAATCCAAACGAATTAATAATCACATTTTTTCAGAATTCGTAACCTTAAGTACTAATCAACAGTTTCCTCGTAAGTACAGTATCGACTAAAAGTTTGTAAACATTATCTATTAGATTTTAAATTATTAAAATTAAAAAGGCAAATTTTTTATCTACATATAATAAAGCTATTATAAAAAAGGAATTACACATTTTTGAAAAATATACATCTTTCGTTTCCTCTCTATAATAGAATTGAGAAGTGAAAAAATTCTAATCTGTAGATAACACATACTGAAAAAATAATTAACGAAATTTGAATAAATATTTAGACAGTACACCAATAGAACCATTTGCTTATAGAAAATAAATATTTATTCGATTTGAAAACATAATACTTATTAAGTGTAATTCTTTTTAATTGAACAAATATTTATTTACTGTAAGTAAATGATCCTATTCGTACTATCTAAACAAATATTTATTCAAATTTTATGAATTATTTTTTAGTATAGGTTTACTTGAATATATTGAATAGTTTAAAAATAATTATAAATCAACAATAGAAGATGAGTCAATTACTTTTCTATATTAATTTCATCATTAAAAATTCCTGACTATGTTTGTCTTTGAAGATCAATCAATCGACTGGCACCATCTAGCTGTTTAATTGGTATGGGATTGCATGGGAGAGTGATGGATCGCCTCATAATATATTTAGTTTATTTGTGCATATGACAAATTGTATCATGTTCTTTCTCTAATTCGATATTTATGATGGCTAAAAGATTAGTCAAAATGTTTATGGAAAGATAATAATAGCGCAATTATTAGCGCCAATTCCCATTAATCCGTTGTCTTATTTTATTTTATTAATAATTATAAAGTTGCGCTAATCTATGTAATTTGCATAAAATTTTCTATAAAAATTGTATTTCAGCAATACATCTACTTTATTAATTTCAGATTTAACAAAAATATCAGCAAGTGTCATGTTTGAAAATGTTACTCTTGGCATCATGAAGAAATTAGAGGATTATATAATTTACGAACAAAGTATAACTTCTAGTTGTTTTAATAAAATACTGTTATTTGTTAAATCATTTATTATCGATAATTTGTCTTTTGATACTATAAAACAGACTATCTCTCAAATTACTTTCTTTGACAAATTAAATAAAACTTTTCAACAAGTGTATTTCGAGAATTTAACGATTTCGACATTAATGATCGATGAGATCTTGCCTAATACAATCAATAGAATCAACTACATTGATTTGGTCAACCGTGTGTTAACATCCTATACGCAGCAGAATCTAACAGGTGCTTTAATAATAGACAAATTGGAAACTGACATCTTGGACGCAGAAATTATTAACGCAATATCTTTGAATACGTGGAATTTGTTTTCAACACACGCAAAATTACCTTATAATAACATTTTCAACGGAAATGCATCGATAAAAAATCTAAAAGTGACAGGAATTATAATGGCATCTTCAATTAATAACAATAATATTATTGATATTTACAAAGAATATAACATGGCGACTGTCATTTTCAATACAAATGTATCGATTGAAAATTTGAAAGTAATTGGCTTTATAAACAATTTGAACCTATCTATGTTTATCACTGATGCTGTTCAGAAAGTCGATAGAAATATTACATTTATGGATCGCAAAACATTGAATAATATTACATGCGAATTTTTAAAAATACAATTTATAAATAAACATTTTGTAAACCATATTTTGGATCTAAATGAAAAGCAGATGCTAAAAGGGCCAATTGTCATAAATGGTATGTTGCATATATTAAACCTGTTAAGAAGTCTTTTATGTACAGTAATCTTTCAAATATATTCGCATCTTTATATTATTAATGACACTTAAAAATATATTTATAATGCATTTATTGTAAAATTAACAAAATAATATTTTTTAAATGTATATATAATATATATAATGTNAATATATATATATATATATATATATTATATATATATATATATATATATACATATATATATACATTTTAACTTATTGCTATCGTAGTTAACAAAGAATGGAAAATTTTTTAGAAGTAATTAGTTACCGTTACTAGCTACTGGTACTCACAAGAAAATCTTTACTGTTACCGTTACTTAAAAAGTTCTGACTTGTTACTTTTCCGTTATTTTTTAATGCTAAAATAAGATCAATTTAAAAAATATTTTACAATAGTCTTTGCTTATCACAGAGAAAAACAGTCCAGTTAAGCCAATAAGGTCTAACCAGAATGACATTTTGGTGAAGCCAAGCATAATTTCTGATTATGATAACTAGAAAATAATTCTATTTGGCCTCATAAAATAGTTGTAAATAATCTCATTCTGATTGTAAATAATAATAATAACAATAAACAATAATGACAATAATAACAATAGACTGATATAGAACGTAAAAACGTAGAACGTAACTAATTGTAAGAAGCGAAATGATTTTTCGGAATGAGCTAAAGCTTTGTATGTACATATCTAATATTTCAGAATGAGTACGTGCGTGCGTGAAAACAGTTAAAGATAGAGGAAAGATATCTATTATCAAAGTTGTAGGATAAGTAGGGGGACATGCTTTGACTTTTTGCACGAAGAGAATTTTCTTTTAAAATCTACCCTGAAAATATGGTAATTATGGTACAATACAATATTTTTAAGATTTTTACCATGCACTTCAGTAAAATTAATCAAACCTATTTTATACTTTATTATATTCTATTGATGAATGAGAGAGATTTACATCAAAATTCTTCGAAATACAAATGTTGTCCCCCAATTATCATATTTTCAGAATAAACTATAAGAAATAATTCTTTCCGTGTGAGTAATCTTAAATGTCCTTGATTTTCATACTATCAATAAAAAAATTTTTTTTATTAGCAAGGGTATTTTTTACTCGTTTTATCGAGTGTTCAATGAGCTGAGAATAACTTTGCGTTAGAATATCTTTTCACCACAAAATACAACTATTGGAGTATAAGCCAAAATAAGCAACTATTGTAGGTTATAAGCCAAAATAAACTAGAGCCAAGATAAACTGTTCACTATGTTGATTGAGATACGAGAGCTTAACAGAACCTTTTCAAACAAACACATTGATAGAGATGATCTTGCGTTATTCCCTGTGAGAACACCTGATTTGACATGTTTGGACTATTATCTTTGGGAAAGAGTAAAGAAGCTAACTTACTTTCAACGTCCTATCACTTCGGGAGAAAAGAATAAAAAAATATTTTTCGCGATATAACGATTCAAGATTAGAAAAAGCAAGCTTTTCATGAAAACTACAGGCATGTCTAGATCAACATGGCGAACATTTTGAACATTTATTACAATAATAAAAAGTTTGTTTTAAATCTTCAGTCTGACTTATGTTAGTTTATATCTCGACAATAGTTGAATTTTTGAAAAGATACTCTAATGGAAAACTATTCATTCATTGAATACCATTGGTAGAATAAGTAAAAAATACCCTTTCCCATTAAAAAAAATTTAGAACCAGATATATATACCAGATGTATATACAGTGTGTTTGATAAGTAACAATAGATCTTTCGCACATTAGCAAAATGGACTAAATTGAGAAGAAAAGTCCTTTACATTTAATAATTTTTGCAATAGTAAACAAGATATTAATTACTAAAAATTGTCGAAAATTGGTCTTCAATAATTTTTTACTCAAATCTATCAACTTTACAGAAAAGACAAAACACTGCAAGAGACAAAAATTGTTTATTTTCTTCTCATAGAGCTCTAAAAATTTTTTCAAAATTTTTTCAGAATTTTTTAATACCGTATTTTCTCAAGCCTTGTTAGGCCATCTCCATTCCCCGCGGCCCGCGCACCGAGCTAACAGTGGGCACACACTTGAGTAGTAGGCCAAGCGAACGCGCGTATTCGGTGATCTTTTAAGATAATATCTCGTTAACTATTGCGAAAATTGTAAAATGGTAGAGGACTTTCCATCTCAGTTTAGTCCGCTCTACCTATCCACAAACTCTGATGAATTATGAAACCTGTATACATGTCTGGTTCTATAAACGACGCGTCAATTAAATTTTTGGTTTTAAAACACAATCTGTTATTAAAAAGTGAAATTTTTAATTATAAATTTTAGTAGCACATGGCATCAAAGATTGTTAGTCACAAAGTTTGTTCTTACATTAATACAGCTTTGTCATTATTAATTGGTCATTCTTAAAATATCATAGACCAATCACAGTGCCATATTAGATTCTTAAGGCATTACTTAAAATTGTCTTTAAGAATGAATTATGAATACCGGCCAAAAATTAAATATGTACAAAATTATGTCATACGTTAAAAATATAAAAAATAATGGTAAAAGTAACTGTAAACGGTAAAAAGAAACTGTTTTGATTACCATTATCAAAATAATGTAACTACGTTACAGTTATACAAAAAAAAATGTAATGTCGTTACATTTATCAGTTCGTTACCAGAAAAAGTAATTTGTAACGGTAACAGCGTTATAAGTAACGAGTTATTTTCATTCTCCAGTATATATAAATTAGTGACATCATTAGAAGATTAACATTTATTTGTATGTTTATTTAAACTTTTACTGATTATATATATAATTATCTATAATATTTTATAATTATTTATTTATGTTTTTGTCTTAATCTTTTCTTTTTTATTTTTGTAGTCTTTTTATAATAACAAAATTAATTTCTTTCTTTTTCTTTAAGGCTCAGTCACGGTTCTAAGAAATTTTAATACAACTGGCAAGATTGGAAATTCTGTTTTTTTAAGCGATTTCGCAAATAGGTTTAAAGAAAATTCTTATACTTTTCGTGGTAATGTTTACTTCATTGAGACTGCTTCTATAACAAGATTGAACGTAAGTGGATCGATTCAAGGATCAATGTTAAACAGTTTCTTCAAGACCATGATCTTTAAAAATGATACAAATGTTACAATTTTTGGACTAAAATTATTTAAAAATTCAGTTACATTTAATAATGCATTTAACATCGACGGCAGCTTAAACAATTTAGATTTATATAGATTTTACGAAAATGTTGTTTATATCAATAAACCTTTCTCAATTAATACCAAAGTTACGTTCAGAGAAAATATTTGTCTACGAAAAAACCTCGTAGTAAAAAATAAATTACAATCATATACCATTATGGAAGTTGATATGAAAGACTTTCAGGAGAATGTTATTGCCCTTAATAAACCTAAATATTTTCCAGGTAATTATCGATTTTTTTTTTGTATTAGTAAAAATGTATAGGGCTCGGTCTTATTTCAAATAAATTTATTTAAAATAAATTTATTTAAAATATACATTTTAAATAAAAAAAATTAAACAGTTATTTAGTACTTATTATTTAAAATAACTTCTTTTGACATATTTCTTATTTAATATTTTAAATAAGTTTTTGGAACTTATTTTATATTTTTTATTTTAAATAAATAGTATCAGTTTTTTTATCGGTTGTGAATTTTAAATAANTATATTTTTTATTTTAAATAAGTTGTATCAGTTTTTTATCGATTTTGTATTTTAAATAATTTTCTGGAACCTATTTTATATTTTTTATTTTAAATAAATTGTATCAGTTATATTACCAATCCGTCGGTAAAAGTGACAGTGAGTAATTAAATTATTGTATATTTATGATGAAGTATTGCATGTGTGAAGTATGAGATATACCCACATATGATCCATGTTAAATTTCCACCTGGTTCGCGAAGAATTAATACTACTAAATATCAATTATAAGCCGTAGT
>JAANIC010005876.1:342512-383728 GCA_017607545.1 Acromyrmex charruanus | reverse complement strand
ATTTCTTTTTTTTTACAGCAATTAATGTTTATTGTAAACGATATATAACTATAATATATTATATATGTTATTTGTAATTAATAATAACATTACTAAAGTATACATCATCGCAAATAATTAAATACTTAATTTTGAAGCATAGGAAAAAATATTTTGTTTTTCATTTCAGCACGAATAACACTCAACAATGTGACTTTCCAAACAAATATAAAAGTCATGCAGGTCAATGACTTACAAATGAATCTGTTGATTTTATTAAATATGCGACAGTTTATTATGATCGATAAACTTAATTGTACTAATATTATTGTTAGAAACATTCAGATATCAGGACATATTAACACCTACCATATAGAAGATATCTACGCGGACACCTTCATGGTATAATGAACGTAAAATTAAAATAAAACTTTTATCGTTTGGAATAAATTTAGCAAATAAAACATAAGATGTTGAAGATGTTCCAATAAAGTAATACAGATTATTTAGACATACAGATTATTTAGACATATTATTTCAGTCTCTTTTTTGTTTCTTCCATGCATAATTAATGTTAAAATTAAAATTACAATAAAGTTATATTTACTTCTTTTACAGACATATGGTAATCAGAATATTACAGGATATATAAAGATACAAGGAAACATTTATGCGTACCATAACTTCAATGCTCATTTAATCAATAATTTTAAACCAACGAGAATTGTTTCTTCAATTGCAAACGACGCTCTAACAGGTAGAAATTAAGAAATAAGACAATCAGTTTTATAAATGCCGTAAAATTTTCAAATGCCGTTTAAATGCCTACCACGTGCATACAACACCTTTTTTTACTTTACATCGTACGAATCAGCTTTCAGTGTTTAATAGCATTCAGCATGAATACGTTTTGTGAATAATGTTTGTTTAAACTTTAACGATAAAAAATAATTTAAATAATATATTTACATAACTTTTGTTTAGGAAATTTTATGTTCAAAACTCCAGTTATCCTTGATAAAAATCTCATGGTTTTGGGTCTTCTAAACAGAATAAACCCAATTAATTGGCAAAGAGCAGTAATAAAGACGATGAACGAAACAAAACAGATTATATCTGGAAAATGGAGAGTGCATGGAAATGTCTATTTTGAAAAGAACGTTGATGGAAATAAATTTTTGAATGAAATTAATATCATTGACACATCATCGACGTTAACAAGAGAACATCCTGAAATAGATCACATTACCGAGGAAACATATGTAAGAAAATTATAGTATTTATAATAAAATTAATTAATATTGACAATAAAAATTTTATTAAATAATAAGAATCTTATCAAATTTAAAAATTAATATTGATTTCTTTGCAATTTAGAAACATTACATTATTAAATTTGTTTATGCTCTAAATATAATTTTATATTTTACAGAAGGATTTAAATAACGTGTGTGCATTGCACTTGGATATACTCAAATGCAATGCTATAAAACAGATATATAAATTCAACACGTTTGATTATTTAAAAATCCAAGAATTTGATGGAGATATTCATAACATCCATACTGTCGAAATAAATGATATGGATTATATGTTAATAAATTACAACATTTGCCATTTAAAACTTCTATTATATACTCAAACTGATTTTCAAGTGATCGATGAAGTATCCGATTTTGGATTAATTAATCAATGGATGTTTTTTAAATTAAATCGCGTTTTATACTTGCTTACAACCTCAAAACGAACCTGTGGTAGAAGTCTTAACAATTTATGGAAATTGGAAAATAATACAATGGTGGTAAGTTTATTATAATGCGTAGGCACACGTGTAAATTAAAAAAAAATATACGCAAAATGTATATTAAACCAAAATTTCTCAATTAAACGGAGATAAAAAATATTTATAAAATAAGTACTTTCTTCTTATAATAATAAGTTCTGCTAATTTGTTTCATATTATTTTTTCTCCCATAGCATGTATTAGAACTTGGTAATGCTACAGACATTATGAATTTATATCAAGATGGATTTATAGCAATGATTCAAAAGAATCTTGAAATTGCACCATCTAATATGCAATTGGATAATAAGACTCTTACTTCGTACAAAAATGAGACATTAAATTTGATTTCAAATAACGATCCTATTGTACTAACTAATCAATCTCTATCTTATGATTTGCAAAAAAGATCTTTAAACGACACACGTTTAAAAAATTGTCTTGGTTGTGGCAGCGTATTGACTTTTAAAGTAGGTAATAAAAAAGAAGAGTACATCCATTATAATGAAGAAGTCAGTCAAGATTATATATATGTGAGTTAAATATAATTTTCATTTTCATTTTATTATGTAGGTTATTTTATAATTCGATAATTGCTATTTATTGTAAAAGGATAATATTACAAAAAAACATTTTCTTTCCATAAAACTGAAACTTTTGCTGTATTATTATGTGTTATGTAATTGTATTATATAGCGTATTAATCACATTATTTTATCTAGTTGTGCAAAAATGACATTTCACAAACAAAAATTTTGCAAACAATAAAAGCACGTCAACCAAAATCATTTTTGATTTTAAATTTCGATGGATTCCTCGGAACATTACTTGTTTTCGTAGAAAATAATGATATTATCCAAGTGTACGAATATAAAGGTAATTATATTATAAAATGAAAAAAAAATAGAAGAAATTAAAGAAAAAAATATTTTTTGTATTCATAAAATAATATAATTGTTACATTTTACAAAACTGTTTTTAAGGTATCGAAGGTTTTGTGCATCGAAATATTATACAAATAAAAGTTGATAAGTTATACAACTTTAAAGTGACAAATTTCAATAATTTAGGAAAGAGACATTTTTTGGCTGCAGTTCATAAAAACAGACTAACAATTTTAGAGGCAAAAATGTATGGCGAAAAATTTAATTTGGAAATGTTACCTATGGATTTTTGTTACACAAATAAGTGTTAAAAATATTAAATATATAAGTGTATTATATATATTCTATGGAATAATGTATTAAAATTTTCTTTTGTTACGAATTGATAACATGGATGTATTCAACATATTACATTGGATTAAATGATTGTGCTGATTAATGTATGAATAGTATACATACACACGCGCGCGCGCACACGCACACACATATATACACACACAATTATGAAGAATTATTGTGAAGCGTTATTATTATTATATGTTATTTTTCACATTATAATATTCAGAATTATATTGAAAGATCATTGTGCTAAATACACCTTCGTACTGCTCATAAATAAGTAATTATTACTTGTTATGAATTTATTTATTAATTTATTACACAATTTATAATTATCAAAATAATAATTTCACTTGAAGTTATGTACATTTGAGTTACATAAAAACACGAACTTCTTTATAATAGAAGAATGTACAATAGCTCCTAGTATACCACTAGCACGTAGTATTACAGCAATATTATAGCAGTATTACTTTTTCATTTCAGTATTACAATGCAATTAGCAGAAATATTGCTAAAATATTATTCAGTAAAATATTCTTTTATGCATAAATATTTATAAATACACATGAATATACACAAATATATATGATTATTCATAATTGTAAACAATGTTACGAGTACATTATAATATTATATGAAATATATCCATACATGTTTATACATGCTTCTTTCTTTTGTAAAATTAGTCTAATAAAAGTAATAATAATAATAAAAAACATAAAAAGAAATAATTAAAAGAATATTCGCATTAATCACTTGTTTTTCGAAAAAAATCATATTTGGTGAAATATTGCTTATATATAATTATGTAGGGGAGACCATAGGGACAGTAGATCATTTTTTAGTTTCAAATTTTTACAGACAAAATTAAGAGACTTATCAAAAAGATAATTCTACACCAGTTAGGGGAAATCGGAACTAATAGACTCATTTTTCAGTTTCGAATTTTTACAGACAAAATTAAGAAACTTATCGAAAAAATGAATTCTACACCCGTTACTATATACATTTGACTACCTAATAATATTTTAATAATAAGGGGAAACTGATAACTAATATGAAAAAAATGCATTTTTCTAATGCATTCCATCTGATTTAATTAGGCCCGGGACTGAGGTAATTCGAGAAAATTTCTATTAAAATAAAGATTAATGTATTTTAAGCTACATCTTTGGCTACATATTAATAAAACTTTTATAAAAATATATTTTAAACACAAACATTCGTTTCGCAGAGCAAGATAATACTTTTATTTTGCCAAATTTGTTCAGTTCGTGCAAAAACACGTCAAATAAGCATAGTTTTCGAGATTGGACATGAGGGAACTAAACTTATAACATTTATCACTGAGGAAAATCTCTTTAAAGGAATAAAATTTTGAATAAGTACTATAAGAGTCACTAAATGAGTCATACAATTCCATGCTGTGATTAGTGTACTATGTTAAGTATTATGTTCGTTAATACTATAACTACATATGAAAGGTTTAACGTCAAAAGAAATCAAAGCCGAGTTGGATAATGTTTATAGCACATCTGCACCAGCGTTTGCGACTGTATACAATTGGGTGAATGAATTTAAATGTGGTCGTACATCCACATGTGATACCCTCGTTCGGGACGACCAATTGAGGCTGCTACGCCAGAAATCATCGATAAAGTCCACAATATTGTTTTGACTGATTGACGTGAAAGTGCGCCAGCTTGTTGAGGTCACAGGCATATCATATGGCACAGTGATTTCAATTTTGCACGAATAATTGGTTATGAAAAAGCGCGGCAAGATGAGTGCCGCGTTTACTCACTGTGGACCATAAGCGCGACCGTGTGACGATTTCAAAACAATGTTTGGAGATGTTTCAACGTAATCCAGATGAATTTTTGCGTCGATTCATTACTGTGGACGAAATATGAATCCATTACTTCACATCCGAGACGAAGGAACAGTCAAAACAATGAACTTCACCGAGTGAATCAACTCCGAAGAAGACGAAGACCGTGAAGTCGGCCGGAAAGGTGATGGTCACAGTTTTTTTGGGATGCAGGCGGTATAATTCATATCGATTATCTTCCGTCGAAGCAAACAATCAATGGCGATTACTATGCAATCTTATTGGACCGTTTCAATAACATTTTAAAGAAAAAACATTCCCATTTGGCAAAGAAGAAAGTGCTCTTCCATCAAGACAATGCACGAGTTCACACGTGCTCGGCACCAAATTCAACGAATTCCGCTACGAATTGCTTCCTCATCCAGCATATTCGCCAGATTTAGCTCCCTGCGACTATTTCCTGTTTCCAAACCTAAAGAAATGGTTCGGAGGAAAGAGATTCACCACCAGAGAGCAGCTCATCGCCGAAACAGAGGCTTATTTTGAAGGGTTGGACAAATCATATTATTCGGACGGCTTGAAAAAGTTGGTGTTCGAGAGCGAGTCAGAGCGAGAGAATCTGAGTAATACGGCGGTTTTCGACACGATATAACTGTGAGACTCTGAACACTAAGAGCGCGAGATCGGCGACGATTGGTGCATTTATTGCTTTCGTGGCTTGGGCTCTCTTCGTGATCAACTCCAATGGAATTTTGCCACGATTGTAATGTCTGCGTGGCATTCGTTGTAAAAAATTGATTGGCGCCTCGGATTCAATTCTAACGATGTTCGACGTAACAGTCATGCGCGAGCGACAATCCGCGCGTGGGATTGGTGGCTGCGCGTGACGTGTTCGTCGGAGCGCTGCGCTCGCGTGCGCGAGTTGAATTCTTCTCGATCCTTCGATGGTCCGTTGTCGTTGTTTGTGTGTGTAACGAATTAATTTGAACATGGTAAAACGACAAATTGATGACCTTAGCGAGAATTGAGATCATTCTAGAAATAAATTTATAACTCATTTCATGCATGCGTCTAACAATAATTATCGTTAATAGAACGAGAGAATCATTGCTTTCCTTTTGAATTAACGATCTCAAACAGTTGGAGAATCGTTGGATCAAGTGTATCGAGCTGAAAGCAGACTATGTTGAGAAATAAAAATGAATCGATAAAAAAAAATGTATTTTACTATGTTTTTCTAAAAACTTATTGACTTGCCCTCGTATATCCTCCCACGGAGAATCCTCCATCCCAGTCGTCCAAAGCATGACTCATGGCATATTCACCACAATGTTGAAAAATATAATTGAAAGAATACATTCCTGGCGAACATCAGGCCTTAACATGGAAGTTGGAAGATCTATTTTTTATTTGCACTCTCATTTTGTTATTCTCATATAGAGACCTAAGAAGAACTATCAGATGCTGAGATACCCCCATCTCATCCAGGATCCTGCAGAAATGGGGCCATTTGATAATGTCAAACGCCTTCCGATAATCCACGAAGCACAGATAGACTTATATATTAAATTCCCGTGCTTTCTCAATGATCTGCCTCATATAAAGAGTCTGTTCACGGGTGCTCTTACTCTTTACAAAACCAGCTTATTCTGGAGGTATTTAATCGTCCAGAAAAGACCTGATCCTGAAAGACACTCGAATGATGTTTCCGAATGCAGCCTAGATAAAGTTTCTCAAAAAGATGTTTCTTGAGTATAGTATTAAAATGTTCTTTCATAAATGAATATGGCGGCTATATTTAACATTTCAGCGTTAATTCTCAATTATAAAAATTAACATTCAAGTGACATTTACATTCAATTTAAAAAATGACACTCAAAAGTTATTAAGATTTACACTCATCTATTGAGTGTCATGAGTAAACCGCGATTGGGTATTACCATCAAATTCGGTGTACAATATAGTGTATACACCAACTATTCACCGAATTTAATAGTCACACCCAACTGACACTCAACATTGATGCTCAACGCTTAACTGACACTTAATATTAAGTGTTTACACCAAGGCAACATCGAATATTCATGGTCACTATCATCCAACATTGATGCTTAATGCTTAACTGACATTCAATATTGAGTCCATATCAAAGTAACACCGAATGTTTATGGTCACTCTCTGATGGTCAACTGACACATAACATTGATACTCAACGCTTAAGTGACACCTAATGTTGATGGTCAACACTCAACTTTGTAGTGAACACCTAAATTTGAGTGTTAATACAATAAATTGAGAGTTTTTTTTTCGTAAGGGATAACTCCTGAAAAATCTATCTCCCTTCTCTTCGGAATTATCTTTCACTTCTACGTTCTTCTAATTATCTATCTTGGGCAGTAACGAGAGAAAATTTTAATAGATGTTTTTTAAACACAAAGTAAAACGCAAGCGTGCCAAGCTCGAAAAATTTAGAAGGGCTAGCATTCCGATTACGCGGATACAGATCGGGCAATTCATCTCCCCTCAAGCCCACCGTCAACTTAGAAGGGCTCATTGGCACCAGAAATATCAAAATCGAGCTTCCTCTGACGTTCCTGTGATAGACCTTATCTCTGACAATCCAACCAACAGTTCCTCTCAGTAATATATCTCCGGAGCCTTCCTTGGATTTTGAATCTCCTTTCCCTTCCTATTCTCCTACCCTCGATAATTTCTAAAACTCAGAACCTTCTGCTCCCTCTCACTCTCCAGTCCCTCCGAAAAATAACAGGTCTTACGATGAGATATTCCAATCACTTGAATATCTTATCGAATCTATAAAAACTTTCTCTCCCTCTTTTTAATACACACACACAGAAACCTATATATTTATTTCGAGCAGTGATTTTTGTAAAACCAACACATGTATCTCACACACACACAGTAATTGTAGCTTATAAAGTGTACATCCGGAACCATATTTATATATCTATATACAAATGTCTAAACAAAGTTAGCATTTAATGATATACATATTAAATATACATATTCATATATATACATATCTAAATAATTGCTTAAATTTTATTTTGCCACCCTTCCGATTGTCTGCGCCTTGACAAAGATCATAAGGATCCAATCCCTGGTCAAAAGAATTGGGATTAAGTTCCTTGATCTAAAAGAAGATCGACAGAGGCACAATCTCGGATTGGATAATAGCGGTGAGTATCGACATTAATCCACATCTGGGACCTAATCAAGTGTTTCCGACTTGTGATACCCGCCTCAAAGAGATAACCACAAGAGCGGTGTCAGTTGTTCTTTCTTCGCCCCCTTCTAATTCCTTCTTTTCATTGAAAGTAAAGGACCTAGGAGCCTGGATGTAACAATGGCTTTATTATATAAAATAAATTAAATCTATTTTATTGCTAAAATAATATTATTGATTTGCAACATTTTCCGAAATACACACGACAAAGTTATAATTAAAAAGAAACGCTTTCTTAAATCTCTCATTTGGGAATTAATTTCTTTATTTTTTTAAGCGATCACCCATTGAATCTCGTACCAAATCCAACGATGCTTGACCTCTGCACTCGTATGGAAACTGCTGCTTCGATGATCCAAGAACATTGAATATTAGTGGATATATCTCAATATCCTTATGAAAAAAAAACTCAAAATTTGAGTGTTTACACTTAGTTTAGAATTATTTCCGTCGCTGAACTTGAGCGTTATCCTCCTCAACTTGAGAATTAACTTAAATGTAATTTACAATTTTAAGGATAAGTTAATTACTTCCCAGCAAATACCAAATATAAATACAATATAACGTGGAAGAAACAAATAATATAACAGATGTTTCACTCTATTTATATTATAATTATATAACTTTATGTACAATACAACCGTGTTATGGAACTATTACATTGTTTCGTTATTTATGTATTATAATAAACGAACAGCAATGTAACGGTATTCATCGCATGTTATGTAACAATTGTTTTGTTGATATTATATTAATACTAATATACTCGTATAACTAAGAGGAGAAGGAACATTAGATAACATATAGATAACATATAAGTTTTAATAAATTATACTAATTCTATATCCCTCCAATTTATGTATAATAGCAAAAATAATTTCAAAACCCGATAATTTACGAGATATTGACAGTGCCATGATTTTCCATGAGCATCGTATATACCACGTTCATAGAAGTGATTTGCAAAACCTTGCGCGTAGAGTGCGAGATCTGAATGTTAAGAGATCCCATGATTAATTCCTTTTTTCTTTTTTCGTAATTCTTTTTTTTTTTTAAATAAATGATATTATTAATAAACACATTACACAATATTTTTATTTAATTATTGAAATTATATGTGTATTTCTAAAAGTTTTGAACCGACAATTGTAACAAAAATAATTCTACGTAGTATGCGTCGAATAGATAGAAAATCAGTATTTTTTATGTAAATGAAATCTGTTTACTTTTAAAAAAATCCGAAAAGAAATCATGTTTTTGTAATAATGTCACGTTTGATGTCGATTAGTACTTTCTGTGAAATGCTTTTTTATAACTATCATCCGAATATATAAAAATTCTGATAATGAATCAAATCGCAAAAGTGCGATAATTAATATAATAATAAGGATAATGTCAATATAATTTTATAATTCACAAATCAAAAAGCCTTTATATGTGCAATATACAAATAATTTTTTATTAATTTATTGAAGTGATTCGATATTCTTCCAATAGTTGTTGGAGTACATGTTAAATTTGGGCTGACTTTTGAAGCGTCGTCTTCTTTTCGCCCGCCTCCATCACTCAACGCTCGACGGCTGAGCCGCCGCACCGGATCGCGCGCGGACGTGTATCTCAGGAGCATTACACTATAAGAAATTTGCTGCGACCATACCTTTCAGCAAATAATCAATCCTTTACTTTCCTTAGCCTTCTGTGATGTCTTCTTTATTCACATGTTGAGTAAAGAAGACATCACGGAGTTATTGGAGTTAAGTCATCATTCCAGGTTAAAATTATGCATTTCTGTGTCTTATTAGCCTTAAATTGGTATTATTAGTATTCTATATTAAAAGATATTACATTCTGTGGCACATATGCGTGGTCAGTAACTCTTTGGAAGAAAACCGAATGTATCATAAAAATAATAAAGTAATATTTTAAAAGTACATTACATTCAGTAAAATGTATTTACTTATTAATATGATGTTCAATCTATTATTAAGAAAATAACAATTATGTAGGAAGGAAAATATTTTCATGATAATTTGCTGGACGGTATGGTCGCAGCATGTTTCTTATACTGAGATGCACGTCCGCGCGCGATTCAGCGGTTTGGCCGTCGAGCGTTGAGTGGTTGTAAGGGAAAAGTAGACAGAACTTCAGAAATTGGCTTGAAATGTACAATTAATTCCAAACATACTGAAGTACATATATAATTTCTATAATTTTATAAAAATATATTTGGAGTTATATGTTTATTAATAACGTTATTTATTTAAAAAAAAATTACGAAAAAAGCAGAATCGAACTTAGAATTCAATATTCTGATCTCTCGCAGCTAACGCCCGAGACCACGTTGAGTTTTTACGGATCATCTCTACGAACGCGGTACATAAAATACATGGAAAATCGAAAACTATATCTCGTCAGCTATCACGTTTTGAAATCATTTTTGCTATTATACGTTAATGAGTTAAAGGTATATGATTAATCCTTTACAATATCGTGTGAGACTCGTGGTAAAGAAATCGGGCCAAATATAAGTATCATAGGTGAAAGCCGTGGTACGTCTATCAGGTCAAACGTAAACGATACGTTCTAGGCTGATGATTATGGCCATCGTAACTTAAATCATAGGGCAAAGGGTTAATATAATTTAATAAAAGTTATGTATTATCTAGAATGTCTCTTTCTCCTCTTATGATATACGCCAAGCGACCGAGATCGCCGTGAAAGTATTTTCGGTCGCTAGAAACAAGCGACCATAGAGAGAAGGACAGACTCTGAGAGACAGACTCGCTGTTTTGCTAGACGAGCACAGCTCGGCGTGTCCGCACAGAGGCGGACCGATTACAATCGGAGCTTCTATCCATTTTTGTTTTTTCTTTGTCTCGCTCTATCGAGACAACGGAAAATGAAAGAATTTTAAATCACAAACACGGTTGCCAATTCTCCGTTTTTTTCTGACAGATTTCGGTTTCTTGAACTAATATTCAATACTCCAGCAGACGTGAAAATCTCCAATTTTTGTAAACTTTTCACGTCTGGTGGAGTATCGAATATTAATCCAAAAAACCGAAGTCTGGCAAAAAAAAACGGAGAACTGGCAACCGTTGATTTAAAATTTTTTCATTTTCCTTTTATTACTCATATATCTTTCTCATTAACGTATAATAGCAAAAATTATTTTAAAACATAATAATTGGTGAGGTATAGTATACGATTTTCCGTGAGTATGTACACCTGTATGTACCGTGTTCGTAGAAGTGATCCGCAAGAACTCAGCGTGGTGTCGGGCGTTCAATGCAAGATCAGAATGTTGAAGATTTTATGTTCGATCTTACTTTTTCCTTTTAACTTTGTTTTTAATAAATAGCGTTATTAATAAACATATTACTCCAAATATATTTTTTATAAAATTATAAAAATTATATATGTGTACTTCAATGTGCTCGAAATTAGTTGCACATTTCGGGCCGATTTCCGAAGTGTTACTTTTCTTTCACAACCGCTCAACGCTCGACGGCCGAACCGCTGAATCGCGCGCGAACGTGAATCTCAAGAGCGTCGCAGTATAAGAAACATGCTGCGACTATACCTTCCAGCAAATTATCATGAAAATATTTTCCTTCCTACATAATTGTTATTTTCTTAATGATGATTGAACATCATATTAATAAGTAAAAGCATTTTACTGAATATGATGTACTTTTAAAATATTTCTTTATTATTTTTATGATACATTCGGTTTCTTTCAAAGAGCTACTGATCACGCTTTTGTGCCACAGAATGTACAATAATATAGAATTTTATTTTACCGCGTCATATATCTGGTAATCTGTTTGTATTGTTTTTAGTGGAATAAACCTGCAGAATGCACTTAAATGACGTATCAATACAACTTCAAAGATAATAGAGAGTTTTTACAGTAACATGGATCTAGATACGGTGAACGCCTTTTCTTAATTAGTCGCTAAGAAGAAGATAATGTGACCATGATATCGATTATATATTTTTTTTCCTAGAATGAAAATGTGAAAAGTGAAAATTTTTTGTATGCATACATATATCACTTTGCATGACGCTGTACGCGTAGAAAACAACAGCGTTATACGAGTCAATCAACTATAATCAGTATGACCCGCGTTCACAGTATCGTTGCCGCGCAACAGTACTGTCAATTCAGTGTAGTGTAGTAGTGTTCTACACACACCCATGTGTGCGTGCGTCAGTGCGTGCATGCGTGCATATATATATATATATATATATATATATATATTTATATATATATATATTTATATAGTGTTTTGTGTTCACAAAATAGAAAAAATGTAATAACAGAAAATTGTCTGCTTTTGGTAAGAAAAGGTTATGGGTGCTTTCTAACAAGAGCGACTCACTCAGTGCAACACAGTGATTATCTCATCCTTGTATTGGCGAACAACAAGACTATAATGATGCACCGTGTCATACCGTATCACATTGTCTCTTGTTGAAAGGCACTCTATGCCTTTAAAATTGGTTAAAAGATTATTATGATATGTGTTTCTATTGGAAGGCATCCTATAAAGCCAGAAAGGTTAATATCTTTATATCATTCGTGAAAATATTATTTTTATTTATCATACAAGTGATATGGTTAAATGTTATAACAATAAATTGTGCTTTGTTTATGTTACGTTTTACAGACGCCACGATTCTTTCCTTCGGTTCCACGTCGTGATTATGGTTGGCGTCTGCAAAACTCGAGCGGAGCCTTCTGATAACGGTCTGACAGAATTGAAAAGAGGGACCGGACAAGCTCCGCGAAAACTCGTAAATGCTCGTATGCCAATCAACCTGGAAGGAATAACAATCTTAATGCAGGCCCGAAAAGAGACAAGAATGCAAAAGACATTATAAATGTACCGAAGTCACGCAATAGTAAAAATCTAAGCTTTGTCGTCCGAGATTGACCAACAATTTCATCTTAGGAAAACAGGCGCCATGTCGCGCTTAAGGGGGTATAATACCTTTGCGGCTTCAAAAAATACAAAAATTTTTTATTGGGTTAAATGATACTTTAAGATGTCTAGAATATGATCCCATTAACGCCTAAGCGATCTTGAATTTATTTCACGTCGAAAACAGCTATGCTTGTGTGTTACCTCTAGCGGGAGAGGGCCTCGGGGTGCTCACCGAGCTCGCTGCCTTTCTCTTGTGTTTGTCAAGTATTTCAGGTTTCCTAATAGTTTGGGATAGTATGTTAGATGTCGTTTGAAAAAAAATGTACGTGGTCTTGGAGGACGTGGAAAACTGACTGCAAAAGTTATTGATGAATTGACAATATACTACGGTTTAGCTATTCGCAGAAATACTGATTCCATCGAAGGTATGAAACGAGAAATATGGGCTACTTTATTTCACAAAATTTCCACTGATAGCGTACCGCGACACGAAAATTGCCCAGTGGGTACGTGGTGTACGTGGCAGCAGGTGAGAGCGCTCAATAAATTAAATGAATATAAACACAAAGAAGCCATGAAGGATGAAGTTTTCAAAGCAGTCAAGCCTATCTACGAAGAATTAAGTTCTGACGATTTATTATCCCGCTGTCTTGGCGGGTATACTCAAAATAACAACGAGAGCTTCAACTCTGTGCTGTGGTCTATAGCGCCGAAAGGGGTCCACAGCAGCAAGGCGATCGTCGATATTGCTGCAAATATTGCTGTTTGCAATTTCAACGATGGCCTAAAAAGTGTATTGGAAATTATGCAAGTTCTTAACTTAACGATCGGTACCACCTGCTACAACTTTTGCATAGAAACCGATGAACGGCGGATCCGCGCAGCCGAGCGCGCCATGACTGCGGAAGCTAAAGCAGCTCGGAGACTTGACATGTCCAATAAAAAGGCCAAAGATGATGAGGACCTTAATTTGGAAGGACAATTGTACGGGCCAGGCATTGCCGATTAAGGTAATAAGCTAATAATTGCAAGATTTCTCGTACCAAAACTTAAAACGCGTTTTCTCAAAAACACTATTTTTCAAGCTGGTGTATATCACAACGCCCACATTTTTATCCGATCGACAAAAATCAAATATCTTTATACTCAGCATGGGTGCCTTTATGGTACTACCTAACCTTTTTTAAAAAGAATCATGAGATTTTTTTTGGCAATCGATTTTATGTCAGATTTTTAGGCGAAAATTAGATTTTTTTTTCAAAGTCGCGCCATTTTCTCAAAAATTGATATTTTTTAAAATCTACCGGTACTACCTTAGCCAAACTATCACAGATTAAGAACCAATTTGTATTTTTGCTTTAGGTCACTCCAGTCAGCCACAATCGTGTACACCAGCAAGACATACGCGACGCTAGCGGCCTCTTTTGACGGCGTTTATTTTATAAACCATGATGATTTTTCAAAAACAAAAAATATGTTCAGTGTCTTTGATATGTAAATAAAAAAGCCCAAAAACCCGATTTTGAATTGCGCACTTCTTTGTATGTAAAAAAAAATCTTGAAAATGAGGTCGATTTTGGCCGTAAAAGGTGTTATACCCCCTTAAAAAATCATAAAACGCAACTTCCAAAAAAACCAACTTCGTGGGGTAACTTCCCACGGTAGCGTTATCTAAGATCAGTCTCGCGACTGACAATGGTAGCCCTGCACGTAAAACTAGTTGTGCACGGTAACCATCTGTTTACCTTATTTAGTTAGTCGTATTTTCCGCGAGAATAACAGAATTCGTCATCCGTCTGGAGCAATCTTGGCTCTTCAAAGAAAAACGTAAATCACTTCTTTTCTTCTCGAAACTCCTCTAACGATGTACTTTAGATTAACAACGATAGGACGCTATAAAAAACCGTAAATCTCGCGTGATATGCAACTAACTTTTGCATCCTAGACAAAGAGCACAACGCCCTTTTTTCGGGGTATAAATAGAGGTCCCGCGGAAGCGCAGAGCGTCAGTACGGAACTCTAAACCACCGGTTCACGTCAGTGCAGTGCACGAGTTAACTATTGTCGCGGGCAGTGCGGAAATTATTCGAACTCGATAATCACCCCAGTTCGCAGTTCCATACAAGTCCGAAATTGTGGACAACTGAAATTACCAGCCATACGCCACTGCGACTGTCCTTCTGACGCTCTCCGCGGACGATGGATCTCCTTGGTCACATACTTGGAACCTTCCCGATATCTTGGGGATAGCCAGCTAACAGTAAGTCGCCATTCCTTCCAGTCCATTCCCCGTCTCCCCGCATGGAAACACACTTATATACATTTATGCGCTTTTCCGACGAAACATACACACATATCATTTTAACCCTTCGATTTGTAGTGCGTACTAATACTATTAGAAAACGCGGACGAACTTCCTATGTCCGGAGGAGTAGGCGGAACCATCCTCTTGGGCCACCCATTGTTTTGTCCTGCGAAGCAAATGTTTGTGTTTAAAATATATTTTTAAGTTTTATTAATATGTAGTCAAAGATGTAGCTTAAAATACATTAATCTTTATTTTAATAATCTTAGTCGAATTACCCCGGTCCCAGGGCTAGTTGAATCAGATGGAATGCATTAGAAAATTTTTTTTCATATTAGTTATTAGTTTCTTCTTATTATTAAAATATTATTAGGTAGTCAAATCTTATTCTTAAAATATTATTAGGTAGTCAAATGTATATATTCCGGTTTATTTTTTTCTCAATTCTAAAATTGGATAATTTTCCAAAATAAAATAAATTTTACATTATGGAACCAAGCTTAATACATATTTTCGTCCCTGCTAAGAAGGTAATATAGGAAACGGAAAAAAATATCGATAATTTATCGATCGAATTTTCTGCATAATCATATTAATTCAGAAGGCGTAAGCATTTTATACATTGGAAATGAAAACCTGTAATATATTGTATTGTATATCGACCTTTATTAAGTTCAGCCTTCGCTCCAGCATCCGCTTAATAAAATTAGGTTCATTCGACGCGTTTTTGCATGAAATGAATGAATCCGACCGAAAAACGTGTCGCTCTGTTCCGCGAACAGAGGTATTAATTGTTGAAGTTGGCAGATATTCAGATGAGAAAATCTGTCACATCAATGGCATTGAGGTTATACAAATTCTCTCAGACTCTGCTTTAAACACAAATTTTCTACTTAAAAAAAATTCTTTGTTTTAAAAATACAAATTCTCTGCTTTAAAATATGAATTATTTTTTATGTAATTTTTGTTTTTACAGTAGAGAATTTGTTTTTAAAGAAGAAAATTTGTTTTTAAAGCAGACAAATACCTCCAATCAAAATTCTCGGTTGTAAAAATAAAAGTTATATAGAAAATAATTGTATATGTTTCCTGATAGCAAAATATTATCCAATTTGAGACCAAATTGGTAGCAAACTCGATTAGATTTTGATTACGAAACTATAACCATCTATGTTTGCCTTTGGCTATGGATTTGTCGATAAAGCTTGCTGACAAGCTAGGCGAGCAAATTGATGGCAGAAATCGAGCAGAGTTTGCTTGAGATTCTGCTCTCAATCTGCTCTCAGGTTATGCAGGACTTTATTCATTTTCTGCTATCAATCTACTGGCAAAGCATACCTAGGCTTTGTCATATTTGCGACAGCAATTTGCTGACAATGTCAGATAATATAAACTCTACAATTTATTACCTTTCTGCAATCAAAAATTGGTAGCAAGCCTTTCTCAAAATCTGTTTTTATAAGTTTTGATACCAGAGTTTTTAAAACAGAATTTGTATTTTTAAAACAGAAAAATTATGTTTTTAAAGCAGAGAATTTAATTCAAAGCAATGAATTTGTGTAGTATTGAAGCAGATAATATTTATTATAGCCTCACTTACATGTTCTCATGTTTATCTCTATGCCATCGATGTAACAGATTTCCTAATCTGAATAGTCTTCACTGTAATGATTAATATCTCAGTCCATTACAGGATAGAGCGATACTTTATTTATGAACATTCGTTCGTTTCGTGCAAAAACGCGTCGAATGAACTTAATCAACATCAGAGGTGTGAAAGCTAAACTCAACAATTATTTTACATTTAACTTCACTATAATTCCATGGAACAGCTTTTAGTATGCACTGATATAATTTGTAATGCAAGCGACTGAATTCACTAATAATATTCTTCTATAACAAATAATACTCATTTATCTGTAAATTGTCATGATTCAAGTACAAATTGTCACACGTGTTGCACTTTGTCGCGCTCGACAGCTCGAAACTCGGTACAGAGCTTCGCGACGTCGCGGATAGAGACCGCGATGTTAGAATCATAATTTTAATTATATATATTAATATAATATCAACAAAATAATTGTTATATGCAATGAATGTCGTTATATTGCTGTTCGTTTATTATAACATATAAATAACTAAACAATGTAATAGTTTCATAATCCCGGTTGTATTAAGTATATAAAGTTACATAATTATAATATAAATGAATATAACATCTGTTACATTATTTGTTACTTCCACGTTATATTGTATTTATATTTGGTGTTTGCTGGGATTCTTTCAGACATAAAATGCTGATCTAAAAGAATACACCAATAATATCGAGCGCTCACTCAACTGTTGAATCTGCTGAACGCAGCCATTGCCAGTAAATTACTGTCAGAAATATGACAAAGCCAGTTAGACATGATTTATCAGCAGATTGGTAACAGAAAATGAATAAATTCCTGCATAATCTGATGGCAGATTAAGAAAAGAATCTGTTGAAACAAACTCTGTTCGATTTCAGTCATCAATTTACTGCCATAGCTTGTCAGTAAACTTTCAACAAATCCATAGCCAAAGACAGACACAGATGGTTATAGTTGCGTAATCAAAATTCGTAATATAATTGAATTTGCTGCCAATTTGGTCCCAAATTGGCTATTATTTTGCTATCAAGAAACATATAATTATTTTCTATATAATTTTTGTTTTTACAGCAGAGAATTTTGATTAGGAGTATTTGTCTGATTTAAAAACAAATTCTCTACTGTAAAAACAAAAATTATAAAAAATAATTTGTATTTTAAAATAGAGAATTTGTGTTTTTAAAACAGAGAACTTTTTTTAAGTAGAAAATTTGTGTTTAAAACAGTTTGAGAGAATTTGTGTAATCCTTAATGCTATCGGTGTAACAGATTTTCTTACCTGAATATTTGTCAACTTCAACAATTAATATCTCGATTCGCGGAACAGGGGATCAATCATGAAACTTTTCACGCGAACTTGATTTTATCTAACAATTACGTAATTTTTCCTCTAGAATAAAATCGTGAAAAGTGAAAAAGTTTGCAATATTTATAATAATCATTATAAAATACCTTTATTTAACATGTATAATATACTATTATCACTTCCTCTTTATATTTTAAATATAATAGCGTTTTCGGCCCGACCAGTTTGCATCAACTTGGATTAGAAAATGCTTCGCTATTGATTGACGTTACATGCTTTACCAATAGGAGAGCACTCAAAAACAGACTTCTAGTGAATGTATACTAATGGTCATTATCACAACCTGTTGTTATAAAGCTGACATTACATCCCAGTTGATGTAGCGCGTGTCATTATAAATATACTTAAAATCAAGAATGGGCCCCTCCATCGCTCATTCTTGTGAGAACGCAACCATATATTCTTCGTCTCTTCGATTTTAACACAATCTTTAATATTTATTTGCAACAGAATGAATTTTTAATATTGTATGAATATTTTTTTTTGTTTGCGAGGGGAAAAATCTTCACATAGTCCCTTATCCGGGATGTTGCCGAAGGAGAACCTAACCGGATGAGGGAGAGATTTTTTTCAATCCGATGAAGTTCGTTTATCCTTTCACTCACCGTAAATTTTATCATTTGTTTTGTGTATGTTATTGTGGAAATTATTAGGTTTATCTGTAGTACAGCAATACCATTGTAATTTTTTTAAACTGTACCATGTGAGAACACAATCACTAAAAATTTAAAATGCCTATACCGGTCAAAGTTAGATCTTTAATTACACATATACTAATACGTACAAAGTTAGATCTTTAATTATACATATACTATATACATACTAGCATATATATCATATTTATCATATTTGTAGTTCTTCAAACTGCGCGCCGAATTAGTTTTTCGAACTTATAAACGCAATTAAACTACTAGAATAATATCACGAATTAAATTAAATCAACAAGCAATTCTTAATAATTTCATCTTATTATTATAATGTAATACTTTTCGTATTTACTGAAAATATATCCTATTTATTTATAATAAATATAAAATATAAAATATAATAAAATTAACGTCAAATATTGCAAGAAATCAATTTATGTAAAAAAATCATAATCGAAGATTTGGAGGTCAATCTAATTTTTTCATCTAAATTTTTTCAAAAAGTTATATAAACAGGACTTCGTTAAATATTCATCATTTTTTTTAATAATCTTGCCTCAATATTTTTATGTACAAAATGATAACCTTCACTAGAAATCAAATTAATACACCTATCTTTTTCTTCAAACTAAACAATTTTTGTCTGAAATATTGTCTTACTTATGAAATAAGCAGCTTTTAGAAAGTATGTTCTATTTACGATAGTTATAGAACAATACTCATATAGCACTTGCAGATAGATACAGAAACATTTGCATTATTGTATAATAATATGTTGATCATAAGAGTATTTTACATTTATAGGTGAACTCAAAATCCGAAGTTGATACGAAAATTCGAAATTTTACTAAAAAAAAAGGAGGCTTTTAATCTAAACTATTTTCACAACTCTTTTTATTTCAATTATTTATTCCATCCATCGAAAGTTTTTTGAGTGCAGGCTGCCATGTTCTTTTTTCGAGTCATTAACAAATTGGTACTCTGGAATTACAAGCAATTATTGTATTATTTCATGGTACGGGCTAGTATAAATTTGAAATCAGATCTCAATAAACGACTTTTATATTTTGTGCACTAAGAATAACATATCGCACTCATTTTTTAGAATGAAATTGTAATCTGTATTCCCAAAAATATCAAAAATGAAAAGGTCAAGCCATGTTCAAATGTTCATATGACTGTTCCCTCCAAGAGGAAAGTGCCTTAAGGGTTGCAGTGCAAAAATCGAAAATGCTTGGAAATAGTAGCGCATCAAAGAATTATTTTGCATAGTCAGAATATTTAATTTTGTTTTAAACGACTTAGGGATGAATATGAATGTTCGCTCCAAGAGAGAAGTGCCTTAAGGGTTGCAGCGCAAAAATCGAAAATGCTTGGAAATAATAACGAATAAAACAGAGAATTATTTTGCATAGTGAGAGTATTTATTTTTGCATGGTTAATACCCAAAAAGAAAAATTAATCTTGAAAAAAGTGAGTTAGTTATTCAACAACAACTTTTGGAAGTACAGCAATCAATATTGGCTGAAAGACAGTAAATAAGGAGCATAATAGATACATTTGGTCATTTGAAATAAAATCCCAGAAAATATTCATATCATAGGTCTATATTAATAATCATTACTTGAAAATTGCTTTTGGTGAGATACTTGAGATACTTGAGATTGACTTAGATTTGAATGTAGATATAGAATTAAATGTGAGTTCCAGCTAAATCGGGATTATATGTATAGTATATTGTTGCATATATTATGTAACAAATAAAAAACTAACTCTAAATTTAATTGCAAGTATAATATGATATAAGTTTCAAGTGATATATTAATAAAAGCCATAATTAAAGTTTCTTATACTTATATTTCTTATGTGAATTTTTATTTATATGTTGTCTGGTATATTTTATGAAATATATCAAAGCTCGAGGCTTAAAACTCTTTCCTTTTCTGTTTCTCTATTGACTAAAAAAAAAGAGATTTTTAAGCTTCACTTAAAGTTAAACGTTGGTGCTAAATATCCTTTTATTGGACTTAAATATCCTTTTTTTGTTTTGATAATAAATTTGATTTATTATCGAAAATAATATATGCTCGACTATGTGATAGCTTAAAACATATCTAAATAAGTTTCTTTCTGCCATATTTATGGGTCAATTCTAAGCACAATCGAAAGACTTGTAATTTATTTTCGTAAAACTTGTAAGAACGATTAGTGTTCTAATTTTATGCGTATGTATCGTAAGACTATGATTTAATATCTATATTTTCTCGTATATATAAATCGTAGATATTAAATAATCGTCTTACGATACATATGCATATAGCTTGCAAGAAGTTGTCTGTAAAGATATTGTATACAAATGTAAGCGCTTAGAAATTCTTACAAGTTTTACGAAAACATGTTACGAATTCTTACGATTCTGCTTAGAATTTATTAATTTTAAAATCTTATTTTTTTTATAACGTTATTAACACACTTGCTTGATTTTAATTATTACAATAATTTTAATTTACAATTTAATATCAAATGTATTTTTTTTATTTTAATAAACTAAGATTTCTATAGATAACATATGTACAAGATTTATTGATAATAAGCAAGACTGAGTAAATAATAGTCTTTGAAAAATTAGTTTATAAAAGAATGAGTAATATATAACTTATGTTAGATACTATGTTTCTATCTTTTGTTATTGTACTATTGAAGAGAATAATAATAATAATAATATCACAAATTTACATTTTATTGTAAACGTTTATATGCCGTTGATAGAATTTATGTAACAGATATATAATTAAAAATACAAAAAAATGAATATAATATTATTATAAAACTGTTGTAATACTTGAAAATGACTGAAAATAAAATATCAATTTATACCAGAAATATATATATTTAAGAAAAATACAAACGTATAATACTTTCTCGAATGTCATTGCCATTTCTATTCTCATCCCTCGTGAAAATTTTTCTCATAATTTTTATACGAATTGGAACATTTTTTAGGAATACTCAGAAATATTCGGAAAGTTTACATCTTCTCTCAGAACTTCTCATACAAATAAATTCTGAAATTTCTCATCCCATAATTTTTAAAAAGTATTTTTAAATTTTTAAAATTTTGTAACATTTCATCAGAAATTATACTTACAAAATCTTAAAAATCTTATGATATTTTATAATTAACATATATGAAAAATTCTGAAAAAAGATTTTCTGAGAAATGTTCCAATTCGTATAAAAAAATGTGAGAAAGTTATAAAATTATAGAGAAATTCTGAAAAAGTGTATAGAAATTTCAAAAAATTATATGAAAAATTCTGAGAAAAATTTTCATCGGGGATTGCCCCATATTCTATTTTCTTCGTTCATATCTAAGTCATCATAATTTCAGATACATTGTAAAATTTTGTCACGTTGTGAAGAACGCAACAAGTATTGACAATAAGTGTTAAAATTATATTAGACCAGTGCAGATAGCATAATGTAGGTGAAAAATTAAGAACAGGTCGCCACTAGGTGTAATCGGTAAAAAATAATGAGACGAATGATATATCCAAAATTCAAGCATTTTGTAGTGGGGGAAGGGGGTTGTGGGGGGGTTTTTAGGGGGTAAGAGTGGTTTTTCGCTATTTCCGGCGAAACTATGCCTCCGATCGGAAAATGTTGTGTGGCAATGTTGTAGATATTGAAAAGATCTGCAACTTTTGTATATATAATTTTTGCACATAACCTCAAAATTTTCGAGATAAATTGAAAAAACCGGTTTTTTCGTTTTTATTTTTTTTCTTGTGCAAAAAACATTTTTTTTTCACCATATTTGATGGAAACGTACCTTTTTATGATCCAAACAAGCTGTAAATTTTTCAATTAATATACATCGAAAAAATTAATATTTTTATTCCGAAAAATTACAGCTTGTTTGGACCATAAAAAGGTACGTTTCCATCAAATATGGTGAAAAAAAAACGTTTTTTGCACAAGAAAAAAAATAAAAACGAAAAAACCGGTTTTTTCAATTTATCTCGAAAATTTTGAGGTTATGTGCAAAAATTATATATACAAAAGTTGTAGATCTTTTCAATATCTACAACATTGCCACACAACATTTTCCGATCGGAGGCATAGTTTCGCCGGAAATAGCGAAAAACCACTCTTACCCCCTAAAAACCCCCCCACAACCCCCTTCCCCCACTACAAAATGCTTGAATTTTGGATATATCATTCGTCTCATTATTTTTTACCGATTCCACCTAGCGGCGACCTGTTCTTAATTTTTCACCATTTCCATGTCTTTTCGAGCTAACTGCACTGGTCTATATCTATTCTTAAACATTTAAATATATGAATCTATACATTATCATACACACGCATATTCTCGAATATTTAGAAATATAATCATTACATAATTCTTACCAGAAAATTCTGGTGAATAATGCAGTTCTCTTTCCTTCTTTAGGCATCTCCACCGTTCTTTCAAAACTCTGATAGTTTGTTCAATATGTAGCGTGCTTTTACGTGAACATCGGTGTAACAGAAGGTGATTCTTCAGGTCCAATTTTGGTATCATTAAATAAGGTAATAAAGGGTATGATAAGTTTTCGTGTGCGTGCGTGCGTGCGTGCGTGCGTGCGAGACAATTGAAGCATTCCAAACGCATGCATCGTGCGTTCTCCCGCCATGCCCACTATTTACAGTTAATATTTTTCCATAATGATCAAAAACCTTAAAATACAATATTTGAATACATTAATGATATGATAATAATAAATAATAGCAAAATAATAATTCAGTTATTATCACTGATAATAACTTGTTACTTAATTTTTTATATTTACTATCAAAACATTTAACGAATGGTATTGTTGCAGCCGCGGTTTCGGGATCGTAAGGTTCTCAATAGTATTAGATACTTCTTCGTATTTTACGAACACGCTACTTTATTGCAAAACATTGAGAGCATACGACTCGGATTATTCGTAGTAACAATGGCAGTAAAAAGGCAAAAGTTCTATTGGCGGGAACGGACAGCACTCGCTCCGCTCGCGATCCGATCTCGTCTTCTTCCGTTCACACGCGGCCCTTCCGATACCTTCCTCTAACTCGCTCCTCGGCCGGTAACACGCGTCTCGCCCTCTATGTCAACGGTATTGAGAGTGCGCTTCCAACATCTCTCCCACCTTGAGTTGGACTTCTTGATAGGACAACTCAACCTATCTAAAAAAAATGAAAACAAACATAAAATGACAAACATTTCTAGTATCTGAACCGGTTCGGTTTCTTGATGATACGGCCCCTTCGGGTCTTCAAGCTCGTTTCTTTCAATGATTTCGGTTCCTCTCTAGGGATAGCTACGGACTCCTCGAGAGTGTTAGCTGCATTTCCCTTAGTAGTCTCTGACGTCGTAGTGGTAGACCCGATAAAGTTATCAGCTTCAGGACTGGAGTGTTCAACTTCCAAGGGAAGTTTTTGAATGGGTCGAACCAGTTCACCTTTACTCGTTTTCAGTTTTACCACCCACACGTAACCATCTTTTCCGGGGTAGACTTCTCTAATGACGGCGAGCGGCCAGTCTAATCGCTTTTGTAAATTGTTTTCAATAAGCACGACGTCTCCGACAGCCACGCGGAACTATTGCTGGGTTTAGTTCGTTTAGATAACTGAGGTACTGTATACGGAAACGTTTTCTGAACTCTCCTTTCAATCTTTGACGATAGCGTATCCTCTTTGCAAAGTGAGACTTGTAAACTTGATCCAAATCTGGAACGCCATTTTCTCGAATGTCACTGATGAACATCGCTGGAGTCAGCGCTGTGATTTCAGTATTTTCCTCTGTCAAGTAGGTAAGTGGTCTTGAATTCATAGTAGCTTCGCAATCGCATAGAACAGTGTTCATTTGTTCATAGCTCAACGAAGTTCTTTTTAATGTCCTCTTTAGTAGATCTTTAAGGATGCGGATAAGTCGCTCCCACCATCCTCCCCAATAGGCAGCTGAAGGTGGATTAAAATGCCATGTTATCTCATTGAGTGCACAATATTGGGAAATTTTCCGCCAATTAATCTTCTGTAGTAGATTCCTGGCCCCTACAAAATTTTTCCCATTGTCGCTATATACTACAATAGGTCTTCCTCGAAATGCAATGAATCTTCTGAAGGCTTCCAGAAATTCCTCTGTTGATAGAGATGTGAACCAACTCCAAGTGGACTTCACGGTAGACTGCACAAGTAAACAAACAGATGTAAGCCTTTAGTCCACCGCTTAAAAAAAGTGGTCCAGCGTAATCGATACCTATCACTTCAAACGCTGCGGCATCTCTCACTCTGTCTTCAGGCAATAATCCAGGTGGTGCTTTCATTGTTTTCGATGCATACCGACGACAAACGATGCATTTTCTTATGACTGAGTGTACCGTACGACGGCATTGCAGGACCCAAAACTTTTCACGTAAACTATTCATCACAATGTCAATACCAGCATGATTAAGTTTCAGATGAATATGAATAATTTTCAACATCAATGAACTGAATCCAACATCACGGGACATCTAAAAGAAAAAATGTCTTGATGATTGGAGATCATTGTTTTTGTGCGTATTAGTCCATTCTCCTTGAAAACATTTTCGACAATTGTTCACAAATCTTAATATACACAGAATTTTGGAATACATCGAAAGTCTCTGCAAATACCAGGGGACTGTCTCTTCACTCGCTTGTTCTACGGAGGTTAACATAGCGATTTCTTCAACAGTAGTCTCAGAGAATATTCTCTCTTTGCATCGTCCGGAAGTCTTGCGTAACTCTAAGTTAACTATGTTCTCGTCAATTTTTCCTTCCTCTTTGGGCCATTCTTTGGGAGGAAGTTTCAATCACTCCGGTCCCTCCCACCATTTCAGTTCAAGGAATTTCTTAGCATCACAATCTCGTGAGAGTAAATCCTCTGGGTTCATCACTCCAGGAACATATCTCCAAGATTCAATATCCGTAAGGCTCCTTATTTCCAGAACATGATTCCATACAAAGACTGCCCATTGTCTTGTTTGTCGAATCCATGTTAAAATGGTCGAGTCGCTCCGAAAATAGGTCTTGATATCTTGATAATCCAGAGCCTTTACGAAGGATCGCATCATCCTCCAAGCTCCAATGGAGGCTGCTAGTAATTCAAGGCGAGGTATGGTCTTCTTCTCTTTGGATGCTACTCTAGATTTAGCTTCTACGAAATGTACTTCGACTGCTATGCTTGACTCAACTCGTACGAAGATTGCCGCCGCGTATGCGTCTTTACTGGCGTCGACAAAAACATGAAAGGACAGTGAGTTGGGATCTCTTTCCTCTCCAAAAATCCATCGTGGAAACTTCAACATACGTAGGAGACCTAGTTGCTGAACCCATTTAAGAAATTCGTGCTTAATGTCGTCTATTTCTGTGTCCCAATCCATGTTTTTATTCCACAGATCTTGCAATAGTAATTTTGGTTTTAACAATACGGGACAGACGAATCCGAGAGAATCGTAAACTTTCTGTACTTGTGATAAAATGACTCTCTTCGTTATTTTCTCCGTGATCGTCGGTGCAGGAAATTCCGGTAACATTAAAGTATCCCTTTTGGTGTCCCATATAAGTCCAAGCACCGTTGACTGACTCTCAGGATCCTTGCCAGTGTATTTCCAATCTCTTAAGTCAAATTTGGCTTGAGTCAAAAGGGAACAGGCTTCTTTCCTGAAAACTTCAAAATCAGAATAAGAATCGACACTAGTAACACAATCATTGACATAAAAGAATTTTGCCAGTTTCTCGTAAACTTTCTTATATGGCAAAATGGTAGAGTTTAAAACTCTGTTAATATGCAATTCAATCGCCGCCCCTAAAAGGAATGGGCTGCTTGTTAATCCGAAAACAACTCGACGATGTCGATAAATCTCTATTTCTCCGTCAACGTTCCACCACAGGAATCTCAAAACATTTCTATCCGACACCGATTTGTAAGAAGGCTTTTGCAATATCAGCTGTTACCCCTATCTTCCTCTCTCGAAATCGATGTAGCAATGCTGGAATAAGCTCTATAAGATTGGGTCCAGTCTCCAAGCATTGGTTAAGCGAAGGCGATTCCTTGACCTTTGCTGACGCATCAAAAACAGGGCGTATCTTCGTAGTTCCTTCTTTCTTGACTACAGGTCTGTGTGAAAGATAGTAGCTCTCTTGATCGACTTCAAGTACAGGTACCCTTTCAATAATCGCTTCTTTGAGCCAATTATTAAAGACAGCCTGGTAGTCGTCAAATAAATCTTCTTGTCGCAATCTCTTTGTAACGCCTTTTAGTCTTTTCTCGGCTACGCCTCGATTATCTCGTAAAGGTGGATGATTCTCTTTCCACGGCAGAAGAACTTCGTATCGACCTTCGTTGTCGATTTTCGTTATCTCTTGAAATGAGGTCTTTATTTCAGCTTGATGCCTCCCTAGTAACACTCTCAATAGGATCCGTGATACCCAAGACGTCGAGTCTCCATAAATCTGATATGTTGGCTTCTTAAGTGAACATTGACATAATCGTCAGCGTAGTATCGGCGCCGCTGTCATCGTCCATATTCCTACCTAAGATTGTCCATCCAAGCTTAGTTTCTAGAGCTGTTATTCCTTGATTTATTTGTAGGACCTTTCCTGTGAATATCTTGCCAGCAACATCAGCTCCAAATAGTGAAATAGATTCTTGACGTTCACCGGTGTCGCTCAAACGTATGTCCTTTTTCTCAAGTATATCCATCCATGTATCATCGATCTTACAAGGGGCGTCCTGGCAGATAATGTTTTGTTGCAAAGCTACGAAGTCGCATTTGTATGTTCCATCTTTCCAAGTTGCCGATGTAGATCCAACAAGTGTCTCTGAGGTTTGATTTTAGTTCCTCCAAACAACAAGTGTACCATCGTATGTTCGTTCTCAGTTCAAGCTTTCTGGCTACCTTTTCCAAAACATAAGATCTATGCGAGCCAGTATCTATGACGGCGCGAACATTCATCAAGCCTTTTGGACCTCGCATCTTGACTTTTAGTGTAGGCAGGAACATTTTTGCATTCGAAGAGACATTAGCGAGACAACTGTTTCGTGAAAAGCTGGTTCTCTCGGTTTCTTCTCATCCGCTTGCTTTGTCTCGTCCTTGCTCGACAGGTTTCTACACATGCTCGGCAGGCAATGTCCTTTGCTGCACCAAGGGCATTTTATTTTGTTACGGCATCTTTTATAGCTGTGCCCTACTTTCAGACAATTAAAACAACCCTGCTTGTCTTTTACAGCTTGGATTCTCTTCTTTAAGTCCATATTTCTGACCGTTTGACAATTCAAGCTGTCATGATTAGCTCCACAAAATATACAATACATTGCTGCGGCTTTGCTTCTTTCGCCGATAGTAAGCTAAACGCTGTCGCTATCTCTGGATCTCGTTCACTCTTTGATTTCCTTTTATTTTTGTCCTTTGTCATCTGGAAATCGTTGCTCTTGAAGCATGTTTTTGCCATTTGAATACGTTCCTCACTCTCGATCTCTCTTCCTAGAAAAGTCATTAGACTAGTAAAACGATCTTTTGCAGTAATATTTATAACAGACGCGTCAGAATGAGGAATTAATTGAGCCCTTGTTCGTTGTCATGTACGTAAGGTTTCTTCAGGCAGTGAGGATTCTACTAAAGGAAGCAACATTGCTGCGCACATTTCTGTTGTCACGCCTAAAGTTTCAAGTGCTCGTATATGCGTCTCTAATTTATCATAAGTGATTGTGAGCGACATGCTTTTATTCTTACTTGAGACTAACTTTAAAAGTTCGCGCACATAATATTCAATCAATAAGTCTTTTTTGCCGAATCGAGATTCGAGGCTGTGTATAGCCTTCCCATAATTACCGGCCGTTAGTGGAAAACTATTCACTACTTCAAACGCGCGCGAATTTTTTACCATAGACTGTACTAAATATTGCAATTTATCTTCCTTCGATAACGTCGCGTCTTCGTGAATTTTCTTAAAATTACTCCAAAACGGAAGCCAATCTTTGATATCACCGCCAAATTTTCTTAATTCAATTTTCGTCAATTTTAATGCGCGTATACTTTCCTGTGTTGTCGTGGTAGTCCGTTGCAGCGGAACCGGTGTCGGCGTTTCGAGTTCATTCTTCCGCTCTAATAAATAGGTTAGCCCGACCTTTGCTTGATGGTATTTCGTGGCATACTCATCTGCGTGTTGTGCCTCTCTTCCAATGGCTTCTTCAGGCTCTCCCGCTTCAATCATCAAGGTCTGCAGCTTCTGATTTAGCCCATTAAACTCACTCGTTTTGTCTTGTAGCAACTCGAAGCTGACTTGCAATGAGGTTATGTCCGGCGATTCCTTTGACTGCTCAGTTCAGAAGGAAGCGTACACTCTAAAGGCGGATCGTGTTATTCTTAGCTTTACTTGTTCCATGTCTATGGATTACTTTCTTACGATCTCTGCTTGCTATAAAACGGCTACAACGAAATTACTCAGTCCTGTCACAGTCGTCAGAATGCAGTCGCGGTTTCGGGATCGTAAAGTTCTCAATAGTATTAGACTTCTTCGTATTTTACACGAACGCTACTTTATTGCAAAACATTGAGAGCATACGGCTCGGATTATTCATAGTAACAATGGCAGTAAAAAGGCAAAAGTTCTATTGGCGGGAACGAACAGCACTCGCTCCGCTCGCGATCCGATCTCGTCTTCTTCCGTTCACGCGCGGCCCTTCCGGTACTTTCCTCTAACTCGCTCTTCGGCCGGTAACACGCGTCTCGCCCTCTATGTCAACGGTATTGAGAGCGCGCTTCCAACAAGTATAACTTTCTGTTAATATATGTGTTAATATATGTTAATAAATGTTCTCGTTCTTTTTCTGGAGGCCAAATGGGGATGTGGGTTCCATCAACAGCACCGATTATACCTGGAAATCCAGTTGATCCAAAATCTGAAATAATAATAGAGATATCGATTAATTTTATTTTAAATATTATATTCATCTAACAGCTAACTTACTGCTCTGTATTTGTTAGAGATCATGATACAGTTGTGGAAATTTAATCTAATACCTCATTATTTCATTAAGTGCTTCCACAACAACATGAATTGCAGATATTGATGCTTGGCATATGCAAGTTAAAAAATCTTGCCCGATGCGACGTTGATATGATCAAAAAGCTCAAAGTTGCATCTATTAAAAATAATGCTTATTATTTTATATAATACACAAAATAGTATTTAAAATGTATATTTTATATTCAGAACAACTTAATTATTAGCAATTTAACGTCAAATTAATGGCAGATTCGAATAAGATATATTGACAGATCCACACATATCTATCTGCATTTCATTTGTGTTCTATCGACTATATTTGACAATCTAATAACAAATTGACGAAAAAACAAACAGAATTTGTAATATGTTCTATTTAAATATATTGAAATGACATCCTACTTTATTTTTGTTATATCATACTCATCAAATCATATTATATTTTGGCCAGCAAACTGCTAACAAATCTACATTAGACACAGTTGAAAATATATTATATTTTATTAGATTTAACTTTTTTGACATAATCTACTTAAAACACACAAATTAGAAAAATATATATTATATTTGTAATCACTTGTTAGATTTTTCATTATATTTCATATTGTTTAGTAAACTGGATGTGTTCTGAGTTATGAATGAAGTATATGATACATTATTTTGTTTTTGTTCACAAAATAATAAAAAAAAAGGATAAAATGATACATTATGTGTTTCATACATAATTCGAAACGCAGCCTATTGCAATTACTTGATAGATTATCACTTTAAAAAAATTATTACCGTTAATTCATGGGGTATTGTTGTTGTCTCCTCCCTTCGGGTATATGAGGCAATAAGTCTTGACACAGTCGCATTGCTGCCTCTCGAGATAATCTATAAATATGTTCGATAATACTTCATTTATCATGACGTATTTCTTCCTAATAATAAGCATGTATCGTTACATTTATAGAAATAACAATTAAAGTTTAAGATTAAGTACTAGAATAAAAATTAATATATTAATAATTAACATTATTAATATATTAAGTTTTATTCTATATAATATTCTATAATATTTTTACTCTATATCCTGTATAATTTCTGGAATCTTTTTTCAGGAATATTAAACGGATCTTGAGAACGCATATTAAATTGTATTATGCATATTAAATTTTTATTTCTTTCAATTTCTTCTTCTTCTTCTTGAAGAAAAATCCATTCAACCATTATAACCGACTAATTTAATATAAAAAATTAAAGTAAAGGTATAGCCCTAATAACACAAGGACATCCTGTGAACGTCCTGCCGACTAAATGGGACGTCCTCAGGACATCGTGTGGACTATGAAATGAGCGCCTCATTATGTCCTACATACATCGACTGGACGTTCATTGTGGTATTATCAGGGATTAATTTAGAATATATTTAGGACTATTTTAGGATTTCAGGAATATTTCAGGATGTATTAAAAGTAAAATAAAATGACCACATCCATTCACAGAAACCGATGTCTAGAAAGTATTTTTCACTGTTCAAAGAGGTTGTGAAGAGGTGGTCAATTGTAAACGTGGTCAAACTACTGTAAGAAATAAGCGACAACACGAGAAAAATATCAGGGTGCTCCGAGTCTCGAACCGAGGCCTAATCTCTCCTCCGAGTTGATAGACTTCCGTCCTGCCACTGAGCCACACAGCCCTAACGCTGATAGTTTCTCTGTTGTGCCTATTTCCTCTAAATTTCTTACATTACACTCTTAATTTTTAGATGATAAAACTAATTTAATTTATATATATATTGTATAAATGTATTTAATATATGTTTTGTTGTTAGCACATAATCAAGTTAGTATCAAAGAAAAGAATACGTACATTGAAATATTTAAAACTGATTCTTTTAATTAATGTGAATATTAAGTTGTTTATAATTTTATAATAAACATATATTATTAGATCCTATACAAAACATATATATATATATATATATATATATATATGTATATATATGTGTGTGTGTGTATATATATCATTTTGTAACACATGTTTAACTGTTTACAGCAACAATAGATTTTCAACATATGTGTAAAAATATGTGTGAAAAATGGGTATTGCATTTTAAATTTTCAACAATCTATGTATAGAAGTAAAAAATGACTTCAGAATGCTATATTAAGTATATGATATGCGAAACGGTTAGACGGAAAAAAAGAATATTGAACTATATTGTACAATGTATTTTTCCCATTAGAAACAATAATATACAATACAAATTAAATATAAGGAATTAAAACGCAATTATTAATGGAAAATAACATTAACTGTAATTAAAGCATTGGTACGAATATTTATAAAATCATTACTTTTAGAATAAATCAAATATATGTATGTACAAATTATTTCTAATCACCCACAAGCGGAATACACTACAATAATTCCTATACAGCACATTTTACCCGAAGAATGTTCAAACAACCTTCTGAGGCTGTCCACAAGAACGTCCTGAAGCTATCCCAAGGATGTTCTGAGGATATCCCGAAAATAATGACCTCAGGATATCCAGTGGATGTATGAATGTCCTTAAAATGTCCAGGATGTCCTGAGACATATTCAGGATGATCCTGAGGACGTCTTGTGCTATTAGGGAGAATACTCTGGTCACCTCAAATTTTAATAAAGATACACTCATTCGATGCGTTTTTAAATGAAATCTGGCAGAAAAAAACGTTGCTCTGCTTCGCGAACCGAGATATTAAACGTTAAAGTTCACGACTATTATCATGACTATTGATTTGGAACCAAACATTACTATTACACCCACTGTCCACATAACGGATTTCCTAACCTCAATCGTGAACTTTAACACTTAATATCTCGGTTTGGGGGGGCAGAGCGACACTTTTCTACCAGATTCGTTCATTTCGTTAAAAAATGCGTCGAATGAGTGTATTTTTATTAAAATTTGAAGTGTGTGAGAGAGAGAGAGAGAGAGAGAGAGAGAGAGAGAGAAAGAGAGAAACCGACGTATTCAATAGCTTTACCAAAATTCTTCTTTCTAAATTAATAATTCTCGCCTCCCAAAATTGTAACATAGGAGGTCGATACGGCCCAGATCACGTCTTAAGAGAGTTATACCATTAGATAGCACTCGAACTGAAACGCATCCGTCGCGGCCGAGTGGTTCTTTAAAACTGGCTTTGCAAAATAAATTCAAGTGAAATTTTTCATTTTTCACGTTTCCGCTCTAGAGAAAAAGTTTCATGATCAATACTCTGAGCAATATGTTTTTCTGCCAGATTCATTCATTTTATGCAAAAACGCGTCGAATGAACCTAATTTTATCAACATCGGAAATGAGGAGGCTAAACTCAACAATTACCATAAAAGTATAATTTATGAATATTACGATTAATACTTCGAATACTCACAATCAGTAATGATATTTATAAATAGACATGTATTTATGTGCAAACTATGAAGTTTATAAATAAATGAATTAAAATCAATTATTACACGTCTTTTATATTCAAACAAAAACAATTTTTAAAGAATATATTTTGCACTTACTAATCCCATAGAAGGTGCTTGAATTAATTTTAAACGAATGCAAACTGTTCCGTTTGTCTTCGCTTTAGAATTAATTCCAAGATCTTTTCTGGGAATTGTATGTGCAAAAAACTTTAAATTAATTCAGATTAATGTATACAAGTAGCAACATAATAGTCATATTCTAGTTTTATAACAATAACGTAGCAAATTATCAAACTTTTATATAACTATTAACTAACTTTTATATAATATATTAAGTTACATGTTATATTTATATCATGTAGCTGTCCACGTTAGTTGTAATTTCCCACTTGCACAATCATTGCAATGATTCGTGGGAAATTACAACTAACGTGGACATAAAATGTTATGCACACATCATATTAGGTGTTTTTCCAACAACGTACACAGGTGACAGGTATAACACTGTGTTTTACACAAATACTCATATTCATAGTCCTTCCTTGAGGAATGGGAATTTTTTGTTCCTCATTTCACGTTTCATAAACTTTCCTTGACTAAATAAGAAGCCTTATTAGCCTCCTTTTCTCAAGGGAGGTTACGAGTTTCCCTAAGGAGGAGGTGCAGTTTTCATAACCAAGCAAACCTCCAAATTTATTTTGTCACATCGATCTTTTTACTTTCGATAGCTTTTAATTTAGATCTGTAGCATCAATAATTATTTTCGATAGCTTTTTTTCGGAAATAAACTGCCAAAAGCATTTTCTCCGTCGTATAATAAGCATTATGGCGAATTCGACTGGAAGCACTGATACATATTAAAACCGTTGTACATTTTAATTTTAGTATAAAAATAAAATGCAAATATCTCGAATTATGAAATACATATTTTATTTAATAGTGCAATAAAATGTATTGAGTATTTCGCGATTTAATCGATTTTTATGTTTATTTATAAAACATACGTTTATGTTATTTTGTGTATGCACGGCGGTTTTAATGTGTTTCAGTGCGTCCAATCGAATTCGCTATTAGTTTTATTTTTGTCTATTATTATTACAAAATGCTTAATCACGATTTTATTTAATCAACAATACCTTTATAATCTTTATTATTCGTAATTCACAATATTAGGTTTGCATATATTATATATTATGACATGTTTGTCTTCAGTAGGACACTAAAATATTCCTTCCTTTGGGAAGGCAAACTTGAGATCATTTTATGAAACAAGGAGGCCTTGAAGAATCGAGGAATCCTTCATGGCTTCCTCTCCCCTTGAAATAGGGAAGGAAGGGCTATGAATACGAATGAAAGTGTTCTAACTGTTAGGTAGTTGTAAGCTAGCCGTAGGGACTCATGAAAATCGTCAACGTATGGTGCATGCGACGCACCATCTAGGAATTGTATGGCCGATGGCTACAAGATCCATCCTGTAAATATATATATATTTACAATATTTCTAACGTATCATCATTCTCTCATCCTTCCGTCCTTGACATGGCGCAGTCGGTAGGACCAGAAAGAGGCGTGAGACCCAACAAGAGGTAAAGGCATCGAGGCGGACTAAATTTCAGAAAAATAAGGCAAGCTAATCAACATTAGAAAGCACGCGAATACGTAGAATCATACAATCACTACATAGGGAAAGAAGGGTTCAAAATATAGAAAACCTTCTCCCTGGCAGAGGAAGAAAGGGATAAGCTGCCCGTATTATTAAAGAAATTTGAGGCATACTTTCTACCAAAAGGAAATCTTTCATATGAAAGATATATCTTCTTCACGATGAGACAGAAGGCGGGACAGTCCTTGGAACAATTCGTGGTAGAACTGACAGAACAGAAGTGCAAACTAGGAGATCTTCAAAACAGCTTAATCAAATGTATGATCATCTGCGGAGTCCAGAATGTAGACATGAGAGAGAAACTGCTACAGAATGACTTATTGATGATGGAGCCATACAACAACGCAAGGTCATGGAGAAGGCGAAAATTCAAAGGAAGGAAATGGAAGGAATGATACGGCGACGGTGGTAAATACGATAAAATTCAAAAAAAGGTTAGGGCAGAAACAGGTGGAGGGGTAAGAGTGTTTATAAAGCTAAGGAGAAGGTAACTGCACAAAGTATGGTAAAGATCACAAATTAAATAACTGTCCAACGTTTGATAAATAGTGTGATAGTAGCAGTAGTAGTGGCAGATAGTAGTAAGAAAAATCATTTTGCCGTAATATGTAAAAGTAATAATAAAAAGGAAGTAAATGAAATAGAACAAGAAGGGAAGGTAAATACTCTTATAACCCATGATAAAAAAGAATATTTGTTTATAGAAGCGATATTATAGTTTAGAGAATGGAAACATAACAGAAAATGTATGGTTAACAGAGTTAGAAATCAATAATGTGAAAACGAAATTTAAGGTTGACACGGGTGCAATGTGTAATGGCTGTGCATAGGACACTTGAAGTCATTAAAGTTAAGTAATATTAAAATTAGACCGACTAGTGTAATGCTTAAGTCATACACGGGGGACAAGCTACAGATCATAGGCATATATACGATAAGTATCATGAAAAGCGATAAAGTTAGCAAAGAAGATTTTTATGTTGTAGAAACTGATACGCTAGAAATACTGGGCTTGTCGTCTTGTCTAAAATTAAATATTATAAAAAAAATTGATAGCATAAGTAACAATAATATGATAATGTAAAGGAATATAAGAAGATATTTTCAGGGATTAAAGGATGTCTACCAGGATCTTATCATATTAAATTAAAAATACGCAGCCAATAATACATCCATAGAATAGCTCTTTCGCTGTTGCCAAGACTGAAAGAATATTTAAAAAAACTAGAAGAAAAGATAATTGAGAAGGTGAATAAAGCAACAAATTGGTAAATGCTCTAGTTATAACTCGTAAACCAAATGACAGTCTAAGAATTTGTTTGGATTTGAAAGATTTAAATAATAACATCAAGCGTAAACACTGTTTAATACCAACGCTTGAAAAAAATCACTATCAAATTGGCAGGAGCTAAGGTCTTTAACACTTTACATGCGACTCTATATCACTAGACAAAGTAAGTTCAGATTTGTGCACTTTTAGAACACCGTTCGAACGTTACAAATTTCTTAGATTGCTATACGGTATAAAGTCGATGCTGGAGGCTTTTAAAAAAGATTTAGGCAAACTTTTGAAAAGTGTAAAGGATGCGAGATATACATAGATGACATAATCATTTATGGAAAGGATAAAACAAAACATGACGAGAGGTTAAGGGGAGTGCTGGAAACGGCAAAGGAAAATAAAGTCAAATTCAATTTAAGTAAATGCGTTTGGCAAAAATAGTATTAAGTATATGGGGCATGTCATAAGTGAAAATGGTATTTTCACCAGACGAAAATAAAATTGTAGGTAGGTATCAAGGAATTGCAAACTCCAAAGGACAAAGACGGCGTACAGCGAACGTAATGCTAACATATGTGAGCAAATTCATACCAAAATTTTCGTGTGAAATTACAGCACTGAGAAACCTTTTAAAGGAAGATGTTATTTTCTTGGGGCCCAGAATAAAAGGCATTAGAGTCTTTGAAAAATAAATTAATAACTAACCCTGTGTTGTAATTCTTTGATACTAACAAAGACACAGTAATTTTAGTACATAGCTCTAAAGTAGGCGTAGGACCTGTTTTATTACAAACAATTTACCATGTGCGTATGCCTCCAAGGCATTAACAAAAACTCAACAGAGATATGTGCAAATAGAAAAAGAAATGGCAGCCATATGCTTCGGATTAAGGCTCCTGACTACTCAGCCAAGAACTCTGCGTTGATGGTGGCGACACAGAATCAGACGGCGGTCTGGCGAAACCGGTAGCCACACACTTAAGCACGAGCCCATGTCCGTGTGCTCGCCTGCGGCGCACCGAGAGTGAACAAGACAGCAAGTTCCTTTTCACACTAATAACTTGTTTCAAGCGACCAAAAATGCTTTCTCGTCAATCTTGGCCACTCGGCGGACCTAGGCATCAATAAGGGGCGAGAGGCATTCTAATATGTAAGTTTTAATAAATTATAATAATAGTGTACCCCTCCTCTTAATTCAGAATAATATAAATCATGTTAAAATGCAACAGTTTACGAGATATTTAATTGTTTACGATTTTTTATGCGCGTTATATAGTACAGTACTTCTCCTTTATAAACTCGAGTAGCAAGAATAATTCAGTAGAAGTAGAATTTTACCGGAAAAAAATTATAAACCAGCATTTCTCTTCACGAAAATTTCGAAAGGCCATCAGAAAAGAAATGCGTATGTTTGAGACTCAAGACTTGTGAAGAAAATATGCAAAAAAAAATAGTTACAAAAAGCATGTTTTTCACTTATAAAACGAAAGATATTGATTGTATATAAAAAAAGTTCGATATAAAAAATATAGGTTTTCGAAATACAAAATGAAACGTGGAACATTAAAATTGATCTATTAATTCAGTAAAAAAAAAAAATAAAAAACACCGAAAAGACCTTTTTTTCATTCGCTCTCTGTTCATTGAGATTTAAACGCAAAACTTTGAAATTCTAGTAAAATGTAGTCCTCGTCATGACGGACAAATCTAGCCCTGAACAAGTCTGAAATGTTCATTAGTTTTTGCAAAAAGCCATTTGTTCACTAAAAACCTGTTTGTGAAAAACTTAATTTCTTCATCTTTTTGTAATCGCACAGCAATTTACAGGGGTGATTTTTCTTCTTCAAGAGTTGCACTACCACGTACACTTAATAACAAAACGATTTTTTGCAGTTAAACTATTATAAAATGACTTTTAAAAATGGGTACCCTTTTCCGCATAAAAAAATGAAAATAATTTCGTTCATCATATCAAATAGCCAAGCGAAGCATACAAAATCTGACATTTTTCTACAAATTAAAAAAAATTACCCTACGATTATTAGGAGACAAGATAACAATTTTTTTTCAAAAAATCACTGTGGCTCTAGTTTTTAAGATTAAGAGTTCCGTCTGACACCAATTTATCAAGGAAAAATTGAATTTGTTGTTAGAAAAATCTCGAATTACTATGAAATTTTTAGTTTTGTTGAATTTTTATTTTTTCGGTTTATTACTAAAACATTACGTTTGAGTATGGAACGCATATCTGATTAATAAATTTAAATCACATTAGCTATGTCTCTTTATTTAATATGTTGTAAAAAATTTCCAATTAGACAATCAAATGTACGGAATTAACAGTACAAAATTGTTTCTATGAATTTAATTGCAGATGCAAATATGATATATGTAAACAAATAATAAATAATTTGCCAAATGTTAGTGTAACTGTTGAATATAGTTACAAAATATATTTTTCATGTAATACTAATTTACTTTTATATTTGCGAAATTTTAATGTTATATCTTTAACAGTTGCGCTAACATTTGGCAAATTATTTATTAATTATCTGTTTACAACGTAAATATTATTAGGCTACTTCTAGCGATCATGTATTCAAATCTTGGCGGCGATGCGATGCGTTATTCGATAATTAATTATAGTTAATAAGACAAGAATATAAGTATGCGAAACAATAAGTAATAAATTGAATTAGAAAAATAAAAGTAACTAATAACAAAAAATTACTTTTTTGTTAAGATATAACCATAATCTTTTTATTACATAAAAAAATAGTTTCTAAATTCAACGGTTTTTATTTTTAATAAAAANTTTTGTTAAGATATAACCATAATCTTTTTATTACATAAAAAAATAGTTTCCATTTAAGAAAATTTTTTGTTACGTATTAAAAATATATTTTTTTCATTTAAAAAAAGTTGCAAAACTATATAAACTATTTTTTGAAATTCTAATAGCAACAAATAATCAAAAACTTCTTCAAATCAAAGAAATCAAGTCAATGTCAATAAGTAAGAAATAAATAACAATTTCACCAATTTATGATGTCACAGTGACAAATTTTGCATTGCATAAATGTTACATATGCATTTCATCTTAATACTTGTTATGTATCAATCATATAGCCGTATCGTATTTAAATCATATCTTTTATGTAATTACTAGTAAAATAGGACGACAAATTTGAGAACATTCTCCGTAATTCACGTAACTTTTGACATAACTGTTATTTGTATGTTTGTTGAATCAAAACATTAAAATTATGTATGAGTTATGTGTTTGAGATATATCTGTGTTTGCTGGGATGCGTGTGTTTCATTTTATGATATTTTAATTAATGTTTTAATTAATATATATCCAAGGACTTTGATTCTCTCCCTCGGTTACTTTTTTAAAACTTTCAAAAATTTAGGTTATTTCGTCTTTACGTCAAATTTAGTTGTAAGCGGACATAAGGTTCAGTCATGTCGGTAATCGCGCACAGACTATGAGCATTAATATAGAAAACTGGTCATTTTTTAGTTTGTGAAAATTTCCGTGGGAAAGAATCGAAATCCTTGGGTGTACGTACTTCTATTTGTGTATATGTATCATTTTATGATATTTTAATTATGTCTTAATTTGATGTCTCTAATGTTAATCATCGAGTTACCTGGCTATTTAGGATGTTATATTGCGACAATGTTACTATGATATTTCTATATTGTAGTATATCAGTAATAAACAAAGGTAGTATAAAAGCAGGGCAACGAGCCAATAACGTATAAAAGAATTTTAATTTACATAAGAAAAATTAATACAAAACAATTAAAATAAAATAAAACAAACGTTTCAACTCCAATCGAGCCATTTTCAATGCAATCTTACAATAATATAAACATCGTTCTAAATTAAAAATTGGTACATAATCTTGCAATATTCTAACAATTCCTTAAAATAAAATTTTAACTGTCTGTGTAATACGCTGCGAGTCATTTTTATCAAGAATTAACAAAGTCATAAGAACATTCTGGAAAAGTAACCGTAAACAAAACGAATCAATATTAATCACATTAATTAAAAAATTAGTAATATGATAATGTACCTTAGTAAATCTGTTAAAAGTCCAATAATACACAACAAGAACAAAATGTAAAATGTGGTCCATTTCGTGGTACAATAAAATAGTCTTTTTAATTAAATAAGTTATTATAAGCAAAATCGCAAAGGCAACAAGCATCCGACTCACACGATGTCAAAAAACGAAATGTCAAGCAGAAAAACATTATCGAGAACAGAAAACGGAAAAATAGGGAGAAAAGGAAAGAAGATGTTAGAAAGGAGAAAGAGAATGTATAATGTCAGAATACAAATCCGGCAAAGACTCCGTGTCATTTTGTCTATTAATCCCATGCTTCTGTTTTTTGATATGGACCATTTCAGAAATCAACCTTTTATTATATGAAGGCTCTACATCTAATATTTCAACTTTATTCCATTTGAAATTATGATTCTCCTCAATACGATGGTTGGAAATCACTGATGGAAATTTTGAAATTATGTTGATATCAGAAACATGCTCATGCAATCTGGTCTTTAATTGTCTTTTAGTTTGGCCAACGTAACTAGCATCACAATCTTCACAAGATATTTTGTAGACCACATTTTGATTCTGAACGTGTTCCAAAACATCCTTTCCTCTCCTTATAAGACTTCTTAATGTGTTAGGGATAGTAAAAGCCAATTTACAATTAAGCATATTAACAATCGGTATAAATCTTTCGGATATCGTATTAACATATGGAATCGTAAAAAACTTCTTCCCAGT
>JAANIC010005876.1:330713-342068 GCA_017607545.1 Acromyrmex charruanus | reverse complement strand
GTGATAACCAAAGATCCGACAAAGAAGCTTACGGTTGACTTACGGAACTTGCTTGTTAGGTGGAGGGGTAAAGGGTTAATAGATGACTCGACGTATCGGAGGTTACATACGACTGATGGGATCATTCCTAGAGCTTATGGTTTGACGAAGATACATAAGCAGAACTATCCTCTGAGAATCATTGTCTCATCTTTAAATAGCCCATTATACAACCTTTCATTGTTCTTGCATAGCATTATTGCAGATTCTATACCAGAGACTCCTAGTTATATAAGAAATAGTTTTGACTTGATTGATAAACTTAAGAATGTTGAATTGGAACCAGATTCTGTTTTGGTTTCTCTGGATGTGGTATCTCTTTTTACTAACATACCTATAGATTTGGCATCTGATAGTGTTGTTGTAAGGTGGGATGCTATATCCAGGAAGACTAAGATTCCTTTAGACGAGTTTCTGATTGCCTTTCGGATGGTTCTAAATTCAACGGTTTTTATTTTTAATAAAAAAATTTACAGACAGATATTTGGGACCCCTATGGGTTCACCTTTATCACCTGTGGTTGCTAATATTGTTATGCAGGATTTTGAGAAAAGGGCTATTGAAATGCTGCCCTGTCGGTTGCTATTTTTTTACCGATACGTTGATGATATTATCTTAGCCGCTCCGTCTGAAAGTGTCTGCGATATTTTGAATGTTTTTAATTCGTTACACACTAGATTGCAGTTCACCATGGAGATTGGCCTTGATGGAAAAATTAGTTTTTTAGATACGATGTTAATTGTTGAAGAACGGAATCTCATTTTTGATATATACCGTAAAGCAACCTTTTCCGGCAGATTCCTTAACTTCCATTCACACCATCCACTTTGTCATAAAAGAGGTGTAATTTTTGGAGTCGTGGATAGGATTTTTTGTTTGTGTCATCCGAAATTCCAACAAAATAATCTGATTGACGCCATCAAGATTTTTTTACAGAATGGGTATCCGTTACATTTTATTTTTTCGACTATTAATAAGAGAGTCAAATATCACATTAATAAGATTAATAATTTTAATAAGAATAAGGATGACACTGGGAAGAAGTTTTTTACGATTCCATATGTTAATACGATATCCGAAAGATTTATACCGATTGTTAATATGCTTAATTGTAAATTGGCTTTTACTATCCCTAACACATTAAGAAGTCTTATAAGGAGAGGAAAGGATGTTTTGGAACACGTTCAGAATCAAAATGTGGTCTACAAAATATCTTGTGAAGATTGTGATGCTAGTTACGTTGGCCAAACTAAAAGACAATTAAAGACCAGATTGCATGAGCATGTTTCTGATATCAACATAATTTCAAAATTTCCATCAGTGATTTCCAACCATCGTATTGAGGAGAATCATAATTTCAAATGGAATAAAGTTGAAATATTAGATGTAGAGCCTTCATATAATAAAAGGTTGATTTCTGAAATGGTCCATATCAAAAAACAGAAGCATGGGATTAATAGACAAAATAACACGGAGTCTTTGCCGGATTTGTATTCTGACATTATACATTCTCTTTCTCCTTTCTAACATCTTCTTTCCTTTTCTCCCTATTTTTCCGTTTTCTGTTCTCGATAATGTTTTTCTGCTTGACATTTCGTTTTTTGACATCGTGTGAGTCGGATGCTTGTTGCCTTTGCGATTTTGCTTATAATAACTTATTTAATTAAAAAGACTATTTTATTGTACCACGAAATGGACCACATTTTACATTTTGTTCTTGTTGTGTATTATTGGACTTTTAACAGATTTACTAAGGTACATTATCATATTACTAATTTTTTAATTAATGTGATTAATATTGATTCGTTTTGTTTACGGTTACTTTTCCAGAATGTTCTTATGACTTTGTTAATTCTTGATAAAAATGACTCGCAGCGTATTACACAGACAGTTAAAATTTTATTTTAAGGAATTGTTAGAATATTGCAAGATTATGTACCAATTTTTAATTTAGAACGATGTTTATATTATTGTAAGATTGCATTGAAAATGGCTCGATTGGAGTTGAAACGTTTGTTTTATTTTATTTTAATTGTTTTGTATTAATTTTTCTTATGTAAATTAAAATTCTTTTATACGTTATTGGCTCGTTGCCCTGCTTTTATACTACCTTTGTTTATTAGTACAGAGCCTTTTTATTACTTTTAATTATATCAGTAATATTTCTGTAATATTTTACTATAATATATAATATTTCGGATACATTACAATATTACTGCAATTTTTATGCAATATTACTTGCTATCTAAACAATTTATATTGCAATTTGTTAGATATTTATGTTTGCTAATAAGCTTTAATTAATATGCGCGTTACCTATACATTCTACTTTGCAAATTCAAATAACATGTAAGATTCATTTTCATAGCTGAAATAATAAGTATTCTACATGTGCATGTTATTTGTAACATATCAAATGTTTACGTTTATATTTATATCTATTTTTATTTATATCTCATACGTTTCGTTGATGTTCTGTTGCTTTAGCAAAGGTAATACAGAACTCTTTTTTAATGCCTGCTGATATGAATCAAGTAATAACAGCAAATTCAAATAATAGATATGTATACATATATTATAATTAAGCATGATTATTTATTATACAATGAAAAATCATAAAAATACATTATATAGTATCATCTCACAGTATATATTCGAGAGATATCCAGAATTTAAAGGACATACAGAGGCATCATCTGAATGTCTTTAGAACATCCGTCGGAAATCTGTGCTGTATAGAGTTATTCTCATTACATGTTATAATTTATATGATTTATAGGATGCATCACCAAAATCCGGTCAAATCGAACAATTTCTTTAAATAAAATATTTTTAATGAAAAATTAAATATTACAAAAAATCCTTTTACATGGCTTTTAGCATAGGGGATTCCTGTAGAGCATAATTATTCGATATATTCTCCACTAGCTTGAATGACGGTCTCTATTCTCGGTCTGAAGCGTTCGCACGCACGCTGTATGTAGCGCTGTCTATGCCGACGAATGCTGCCTCAATAGCGGTCCTCAATGACGTCACATTGGGATGCCGAGACTTGTTTGTGACCCTTTCAACTACGCTTCATACGTAGTAGTCCAAGAGATTTAAATCTGCGCTGTTGGGAGGCCAGAATGAGAGCCGAAGCAAGCAACTCGGCTTGTCCTGACAGCCTTGAAGAGCATCTGTCATATCTTTAATGTGTATGATTTGTATCAAAGGTCCTCCTCAGCAATTCGACGCATTATTGGCTCGCTTATAATCAATATTCAATCTAATTTTCGCAACGATTGCCCTGAGTCATCCGAAATCAGCGCTTGAGACCTTTCAACGACTGCGGTCCTCGCGGTGCGTTCTTTCGAGTAACTCTTCCTCGCTGGCATACTGGAACCTTCGTTGGACTTCTAAAGCCATATATTTTGTCACAACGTCATAAACAGTTGATTTCGGGTATCCAAAGAATCGAATTAATTTCTAATTGCTGAGCGCCCAACGCGAAGGCCTCCGATGATCGTGGCTCTTCGATTATACTCCGCACTTGGTTTCAACATCGCGGCCATTTTGAGAATATGACTGTTTACTAGAAGCATCAGACTTTCTCAGACGTCAACAACAACCTCTGCGGAGGCACAATATAGCGGAAAATTTAAATTGAAATTTGTCCGGATTTTGGTGATGCATCTTGTATATTTAGCAAAGATTATAATAAGATACAAATTATTTCATTAGTAATAAAAAAGTTTTTATAAGCAACGTTTTTATAGTCTATAAATTTAATTACGATTGTTGAAATAATGTCATAGATTAACATGATCATATAATACAGTATATTTAGAAATATCTGATAAAAAAAAAATTTGCAGCATTTATGTAAGGAGTGTGACTCCTAACTTAGAGACATTATATAATTTGCTCCAAGTAATGTAAGCTTAGGTTAATGTGCTCCGTCTTAAATCCAAAATGATGCCAGTTATTGCATACTGATGATATCCGCACGGATTCGATGAAATATAACTTTTATAATATATTTCAAATTTATCGTAAACAGAATTAGCAGAATGTCAACAAAAAAAAAGGAAATATTCTTAAGTATACATAAAAAAAATATATCTATTACAACGATAGAGTATTTATCTAAAGACACGGTAGTGTCTCAGCGCTATTATATTATAACGTAAATAGATACTTTAATGACACATTGGAGATTAATTGTAAAAGTCTTAACATAAAGACAGTATTAATGTGATAATCTATATAATTTTATACAATTTCTTAACTATTGGTTGAAGATTATTTATACTATGAATATAAAAAAACAAAATTTATTTAAATTAATATTATATTATTGTTATTTGTTGTTATGTTGTTTATTGTTTCTTAAAATTTTCATAATGTAATAAAGTAAAAGGCTAATAAGAGCAATGCATTGTATTCCGATCGTCTAAGTTTTTATAATGAATACATTTGCGTTGATCTAATTGTGAGAATTTATTGTTGCTCTTATTAGTCTTTTACTTTATTACATTGTTTCTAATATTANATCATACTGTATAATTCAAAATTGAAGATTAAATATATATGTATAAAATTTGTTTTGCGATACACTAATGAATACTGCACACTAACGTATACAATTTCTATATCGAGTCTTCAAATAATGTCCTGTTTTTTTAAAGAAAACATGTTAACAATATGTTTAATTAAATTTCATATAATATATAAAATATATAAAAATTTACTATATTTTTTTATATATATCCGTTATCCAATTAATTTGGACAACATCTTTATATTTTCCACTTTAAAAGTAAGAGTTTTACACATAGATAATTATACTATATAAGATTGATTGAAATACTAACATTATAAAACGAGGCATTCTTTTCACATACCCTATATATTCTAATCTGTATCTCGATATATTTACATCTCGTCACGTCTGTTCGATTCGAGAAATCGATTTAGCAAGTACAAACACACGAAAGAAGACTCCAGCGTGCGCCGTCGCCTTGACGATGATGACGATGTCGTTGTCGACGTCGTTTTGACGTCGGCGCAGTGCGTCGTCGCGTAACCAGAGCCACTGCGTCGGGTCGACGATCTATCCGATGGCAAGTCAGTTTTCTCGGCTTTTGCGTCGCGTGCCTCGTTTCCGTTTCGACGCCGTCGCCGCTGTCGCTGACATTGTCGCCATTATCACCGTCGCGTCATTGTCGTCACAATCTCATCAGATCGTTAATATCAGCATTGCTTGATCACGTAAATCTCGAGTACAACAGCATAGTTTGTCGTGTCAAATTTATACGTTAACGATACCTTGCTCCAAAATTTCTACCAGCCATTTATCTCGCTAACAACGCGCAACGTCGTCGCACAATACTCGTCGAAGATGCCCAATGTTGATTTTATTAACGCCGTAACATAAGAAACCACTGGGACATGTGCCCTTCCGCTTCCTATTGATCGGCGCGTTCCGACCGGCGCGACCATATTTCGCGGCCTGCAAAAGATCTGGTAAGAGTTCTACGATTCCTATTCCTTTCTTATCGTCATTCAAAACAGTATTTACTTCGCTGACAAGATGTTGTCGAAGCATAAAATTAAATACTTTATAAAAATAAATTGGTGTTATCGACTCTAGAGTATACTACAAAGAAATCTTAATATTAATTTTTATCTAACAATTTTGCTATAATGAGAAAAATCTCACTTTATGTAGAAAAAGAGTTATATCTTTTTATCTAAGAAGATAAAAAGAAAATAATTTTGATAATTGTAATTTCATAAATTATTATTTTTAAATAATTTTTATCATGTTCGATCTTTGAAAACAATTATTTTTTTAGAAACATTTTTCGTATTGTCAAAAATTAAGTAAATATTTAAATGATTGTGATAAAAGAGATCTCTTCTACAAGAAATTTCTTTTAGCGTAATCATTTAAATATTTTCTTTATTTATAGATAAAACTTCTTCAAATCTATATCACAAAATTTTTCCCTACATATCGTTCAATATTGCCCTAAGCTCTTTGTTATAATAATGAGTCACTAATATATTAATCTATTTACATATAAACAATAGTATAGTATGTATATATTCAAAAATAAACTACTTTAAAAATTAACACTTTATGATTGATGCAATCGGATATATAGATGTAATATAATTACATCAAACGGAGCAACTAAAATAAATGAGAGAGAACTATCAATAAATCTGAATTGTTAATGAAATTAAATATAATCTGGTAATAATTGTCATGCTGAGCAATCGAAACAAGAATTTTAGTCTTGTGTTTTTTGCCTTTCTGTTGCTTGCGATCTTATATATATATTTGAATAAATAGTATTATGAGAAGACCCGCTTGACATTTGAAAATATCAGTGACTTTATGTACATAAATTCTACATGTAAACTTATATTTATTACTATGATATTTGACATTAGAAACTAAACTATTGTGTATCCGATTGATGCGTGCAACAGTTGCTTCCACTTTTTTCTTAACTTCTTGCGAAATAAAATAGTTTGAAGAAATTACAATAATTATGAAATTTATTATAAAATTATAAAATTTGTTTAGATAAAAATTAATGTATTATTTATTATTAAATTCCATTGAAGAACTATTAAACAGAAATTTAGAATTAATTATATATAAAAATAAGATTCTTTAACAATTTACCTATTCTTAATTTTAATTTAAAAATACGTAAATGCAGTTGATCGCCAACTTACTGTACAAGAAATCTTAAAAAATTTAGAAGACTACTAACAATGAGTACTTTAGTGAGTATTGATATGTAGTATTTAAAACATGTTGATAATTGCGCATACTTATTCTATTAATCTATCTGATACTATCTGCAATATTACAGAAGAGATAATATCAACAGAATAAATATACGCACTTGCGCTTATTAGAATTTTTACCATAATCTCTATGATCACGTTCGCACACTCAAATGCTCATGCCGTCAAACACATATCTAATAGTACTCATCATACAATACTGAAGCATACACATATTTCTTTGCACAGTTTAACGTAATACGTAAAAAGATAAGCGTAGACTTCTATTATTTTTCTCGTAGACAGCTGTTGTTTCCAGAAATAATAGGCTAAATGGGGCAAAATCCTCTAACAATTTAGGTAACACGGCATATAGATATACTATCATAGATTGCAGTCACAATGAATTTAATATTTGCATTTCCTATATCAAACAGAACATTTATCACAATATGTATTCGCAATCAAAAATTATAATTGACTTATAAAAAAGAATACATGTTACCATTATGTCAATATACCAAGTATTTAGAAACATCTTTATATAAAATGCTACATAAACTTTTCAACGGCCCTGTCTACCCAGTCTCTTCTCTTTTACACGAACTTATTTTCGGCATCACATATGTACACCGATGCGGGGATACTTTGCAAGGTTAACCTCACAATCAATCTGTCTTGTCTTCCTATCTCGATGTAGATTTTATTCCCTTTTGTCGTCATATAAATGTATGTATTTTATCACATTTCTTTTAACCACACACACAGAGACAAACAGAAAGAGAGAGAGAGAGAGAGAGAGAGAGAGAGAGAGAAAGTTTGAAAGTATTTAAATATCATTTTCGTATAAGTATACATTGTAAATTTCAATTTTCTTAGAAACTATATTCGGATTGTAAAAAGGGATACTTATAGACTGAATTATTTATTGTTTCTAAAAAAAAACGGAAGAGGAGCAAATAAGAATATATCAGAACATATATCAGAATATATAAGAACATATAAAAAATAAGAATATATTAGAAATTATTAATTAGATAATTAATCCATTAATATATTATTAGAATACTATATGTAATAAAAATACTATATGTAATAAAGATACTATATGATTACACATAATATGTATTGACTATACATAATATATACATAATATATGGTCATAAAATCTTGTTCTATGAGAAAATGCAAAAAATAAAAGAAAATTATTTAAATAGAAAACCTTAAGTTAAAATTATTGTATCAATGATAAAAAGAATACAATACTGTTTTGTCCGTTCCTCATTTCTGAAAAAATCATCCTTACGGGCAGTATAATAGTATTTTTTCTTAATTAAATTTTTGCTAATATAATAATGGCTAAGGACGCAGACTAACACAAACATTATTTAAGATATACCTAATCGCTTAATGATAAGAATCCGCACTTTTTTTTTAATCGATCACTTACAGAAATACAAGCAAATAACTATTGGGACAAATATGTTAAAACATTGCTTTCAATCTGTTTGTTTATCTATTCGCGAAACGATACAAATCGATCTCTGCATTCAATAAAAGCGCCATGTGGTCGATCATAGCTGTTAGCTTCCTGTACGCATGCACTCTTAAAGCTTTCTTCACACGAGATCTTGCGTGGAAAATAAATAGAAGAAAGTCGTCGATACTGACAGGTCTTCTAAAGCGACATTCCCTTATTTCTCAGAAATTAACTATTGCACTTTATTAATACTAATAAAATCATAATCTGTTTAGCTAATTAAAGAAATACAAACTCATAATTATATGTATATTTGTAGCTTATTTCTATCCAAATCAGCTAAAAACGAATTCTACTAATATGAAAATAAAATTTTTACGATCTTCTTTCGTAAATTGAGTAGTTTAAATAATAATGACTATATTATTGATAATATTAAGTCGTTTTAAATGCTTGTAGTTTCCTAAATCAATTTTATTTATATTATTTTTTTTCCTAATTTTTTCATAATACGATTTTAAATTTAAAATTGGGGTGCAGCGTAAACCATCACACCTGTCTGTAAAATAGACCATGAGCTAATTTAAACTTTATACTGTTGCTTTATAGTGTCAAATAGCTCTATTGGAGCTGAAGGCAATTGTATATATATATATGGAAAAACTCTTGAAAAACTATTGTGTTACATATTTGCATCTTGCAGAATAGCATAAAATAAATATGCATATAATTCAATAAAAATGTTTTATATTATAACAAAGTGAAAAGATTCTGGAAAATCTTACGTACATTCATTTGTAAATACTTTATACAGATAATTCCTGTAAAAGAAAAAGAATAGGAATGCGTAGCACATATTACTGGTTACTGTGTCAGTTTTTTTGCTCATCTTACAAAAAAATTAATTATTGCAAAATTGCAAACAGTATTATAAAAACTGCTTATATTATCTGATAGAAGACACTTTTCAGTTGTACTTATGTTTTTAAAATTTTATTTTCTTTCGTTTAAGAAATATTATCTAAAAACAAAGTAGTTTGTCGATATCGGTGACTTTCCTCTAATAACTGCTAAAAATCTTTATAAGAAGTTTTTCTCATCAAGTTGTATAAATTTTTCGTTGTATAAATTTTCAACGTTTATTGGATACATTACATAAAAAATTTTTCGCAATAAACTTATTTGCATTTAAGATTTTTATTAACATCTCTCTCTGTTAGATATTAATATGTATATTTTTTTTTAATAAAATTGCTTAATTTAATAAATGATATTACTATCTATTCTGATTCTACTCATGATAATATATTTCAAGACCTAAAAAACGGCATGTAATTTGCAGAATCAGATACGTATATCAATTCACACAGAAATATTATGATTCGCTTTCATTGAATACAGGCATTATTTTATTTAATTATAATAATACAATAATATTAGCGTAAATTATAATTTTAATTGATAAATTAATAAAATGTAATGAAAAAAATTGTATAATCGTTTAAAAAATAAAATATATTACAATTATTATAGTATTTATGTAGAAAGTATGTAGAAAATGTATCAAATATAAAAAACAGTAAATAGACTTCAATATCTCGGTATAACATTGCAATAATAATAGTTTTACAGAAATTGACTTTAGTGTTTTATTGAAATCTGAAAGGTTAAGGTCGACGTTAAATAAATTCATTATTCATTCATACTAGCATCGATTGCCCATTCGCATGTCTAAAGTTCTTCTACGTTATTTCCTTTTATAAACTCTTTGTGCACAAACTCTAAGGCTGAATCTCACTACAGTTTAAATGTTTTATTTCAAATCAGTCAAAGAAGAATGGTATTTTCCAAATATTATATATACATATATATTAGAGATTTATATGGTTATGGTCAAAAAAATGTCATTCCTTTAAAGAATAATAATGTTTTTTAAAGAATAATAATGTATTTTAAAATAAACTGAGCATATAATTCATAATTTATGATCTTTTCTCTATTACACAATTATTATAAACAGGATGAAAAATAAAAAAAATCATTAAAGCGATCGAAGCAGGTCATGACAAATTCGCGAGAACATGGATAAAGTTATCATAAGATAATCAAACCCTATATGCTCCTATTAAGCTTTGCAATTTTTTAAAATTCTTCGCTAAATGAGTCAAAAATTAAAATTTAATGGTCACATTCAAAAAAAGAAATATTTCTGAATGTTAATAAAAAATATGAAGCACTAAGCATTAAATATTTATAATATATAAGTACTGTAAAGATTAAAAGAAAAGTGGCATTCTGCGCATACTGAGTGTATATGCCCCTAATATAACTTACAAATATTTATTCTTCTCTTTTTTGTAAAAAGAATGTTATAAAAATGGAAACTAAAAAGTGAGCCAATGTTACTTTTATACGATTATAAGTTTATTAACATATTGACATGTTTATTAATATAAAAGAATACACAAAAAGACTATTTTCCAAACAAATACACTTATCTACATATTTACTTATTTTAACGATGTTTATCAGATAAATTAGAATCCGTGATCTGAAGTAACAAAAATACATTGAAAAAGTTATAATTGATGTGTATACATTCTTAATATGTCTAGCCGGTATGTTATGTTTATATACACGCAGTACGTCTAGTTGGTTCTATACCTTACAAAAAATTTTCTTTCTTTAATTATAAACGAAACATTGTGACAAAAATATAGGTAAACTAAACGTATAGTGTTATAAAATAACAATACAAAATTGCAACATGAACTATTAAAATTAATAATTACATTTTAGTAGTATAGGAAACATTTGCTTATTCACGAAATATCACATCACAACCACGATATTCTGCAGTTTACTTTACTGACCATAACAAAATGAACAAATTAATTGAGCAATAAACTCATTAATTAAGTCTGCAATTATAATTAATCAAGTCAGACGGATAATTTGCACAAGATACTACTACACTTACAATTAGAAAAAAAATTGTATTAGTAAAATAAGTAATACGTATGTGCAGTATGTAGTTAATAGCGCCT
>JAANIC010005876.1:298836-323144 GCA_017607545.1 Acromyrmex charruanus | reverse complement strand
TATATATGTTTATTTTATTTATTATTCATATCTTAATATTTTACTATATTTTAAATTATTATATAATTAAGTATAGTAAAATTTTTTTATAGCTGTTAGAACTGTAAATGTAAGTTAGATTATTATTACTAACATTATAGCAATAATAATTATAAAAATGGAGCTTCTATAAATATGGATATAGTACTACAAAAATTAATACAAATGGACTTTTCATACTAAACTTGTTAGCTAATACATAAATATGTATATAATAACACAGTTACAAAAATAAACCTTTTTTTTTGGAACTTGAAAAAACTAAGCATTTTCCGATATATTTTTGTTTGCTAAAAATAAATCCGGCCGCGGAGTTGGTTTAACAAGTCAGGTTCTCAAAAAAATTGAGCTTAAATGTGCCAAAATTGGCGTTTTTGACCATATTTACTATTTATTTCTGGCTAAAATAAATTTTTTTTTTATTTCATTTACGCCACTTTAAAATGCTATCTTTTATCTACAAAATAATTTTATATTTATTACGAAACGATTTTTTGTCATTTGCATAATTAGCATATGATAGCGACATTGCCGTCGCGCACGCAGTTGCCTAAACCCTCTCCAAACCCTCTCACTACTCGTAATATTCATTTACGTCAATTTAAAGTGGCGTAAATGAAATTGAACAAAAAATTGTATTTATTTTAGCTACAAAAAATGACCCAAAATGTCAATTTAATTTTTTCGAAAATCTGACGTGTTAAGCCAATTCCACGTCTAAATTTATTTTCAGCGAACATCGGAAACATCGGCTTTGTTTATTCAGGTCCCAAAAAAATATTGACTGTGTAATTAGAGACACTTATATGATGATGCAAATTCCAAGGAACACAAAAAATCGAAATGATTTTATTTTGATTCTTAAAGTCAATAAACAGTTAAATTTTGTAACCAAAAATCATCATTTTGACTTTTATGATGTCAAAACAAGGTCATTTTGACTTTCTCTTAACTTGATATGTTTTTTAAGACGATTTAAACGAGTACTTCAGAAAAAGAATCTCTATAAGAGATCTTTAGGCGTGGTACAAATGTATTGATGTTTCTCACTTGCCCCTTTCAAATCCATATTGGATCAGTACGACCAACATTTTTATGGATTATGTTCAGTTCCATTGATCCGAACAAATAATTTTTCTGACGCTTTTGTTGCATTCCGTTTGTGATTTGACTACGGAAACTTCACGCATGAAGGCATACTGTTGCTTACAAGAACTCACAATTCTTTTTATATAGAATAATGCTTGGTGAGAAGCGATAATAGGTTGCAATGGCGAATTAGAAAGGACGTTGATAAGCGAATGGCCGCGAATTTAATGCAGTCATGCGAGTTGGTATTAACCTTATTATTCATCACGATAATAAATCGCATCTTGCTTGCCGCTCTATGTCACGAATGTGGAACTCGTTCATTCCACTTAATAGGAGCGCTTTTGGCATACTTGTATGACACTAAGAAAATTGCATACACTGTATGTATAAAAAGAAAGAAATAAACTCTCATCGAACGAATTGCGCAACAGATCTAGTTCTAATGGAAAATGTGTTACGAGAGTATTAACGCTAGTTTACTTTTACAAAAAAATTGAAAAGTGAATAGTAAAACAGATTTGCAGTTGTACCATTTTACGTCTGCAATAGTAAAAAGAAATTATTTAATGATTAAATAGTTATAAGTGTTAGTCTTTTAAATAGAATTCCCGTCATTTTCCAAAAATATTTTAAAACAATATAAACAATTTTTACAAATTATTTATACTCGATCATGCAAGAAAAAAGAAAAAGAAGAATTAAGAATACAAAAAAAATGTTATGTTAGGAATAATATGAGAAAACTGTTTGTAGTAATATAACACAACTTGAAATTTCTTTAGGAAGATACAAAAGATTTATACTTACATATCTATAAATATCCGGATTTAACTTATTGTGTTAATTTATGTTAGACATACACATATATTATATACACATAGAGAGATAGAGATAGACAGGGTAACTCCGGCAAATACGCCGCGCTGGGATTTATGAAGTCAGAAAAAATAAAAGGAACATATAACCGCAACTATTTTGTTATATGATTTATGTTACATAAGTATTGTGTTATGATTTCAATTTCTTACTGTTAATATTAATGAAATTATTGTAAATTGAATCGATTTGTCACTGTGTTGAGTAGCACCATTATAAATTATAATCTGTATAAAATGATTACTGTAGGACGTGCAAAAGACTTAGTGGTCATTTCGTGATATATGAATGTAGAGGAATAGTAAAGCATGTTGTATAACAAAAGACAAGTACTTTGCTCTTGTATTCTTGTATTCTTGTTCTTTTTTTAATTTTTTTGTCTTATATATTCCACCTGTTTGGGATATACGGGATTTTTAGCAGGCGGAATTTATGCCTAAAGTATACAAAGTGGGCAGATTGAATTCAGTGCACTAAATGCAATAAACGCATTATATGAAATATGTACCCCATATCATAACACTTGTAATACATATGGGAAGATCGTAATTATTATTTATTACTTCATATACATATCATTTTCTTATTTCTTAATAAAACTTTATAAACGCATTTTATAATATAGTTATTGTGTCATTTTACATCTTATTTATATGCATTATTTGTAAATTTTTCATGAGCCGTACATACACACATACACACACCCCGCTTCCCCCTATGAGTAGCCATATATCCCACTCCTATGGGATATACGGCAAAAATATAAGAGTTTAAAAAAGTTCATTTTTTAATACGCACGCACGCGCGCGAAATATAAATATTTCTAATATTTTTTTCATAGTAGTAGACAATACAAAGTTTTTACTGATATAGTTTGTTTACTTTAAATATAATAAATAATACTTAATAAATTAAACTTTTGATAGATAACGGTGTATATACTGGACTTATCCTAGATAGATAAAAGTGTTTATTGATATTTTAGGGCATATAGTCCTAAAAATACAAAAATAATAAGAAAAAATGAAATAAAAAAACACGAAATAAAAAATTCACAAAATATTATAACAATATAAAAGACAATATAATGTAACAAGATACAATCAATAATAATAACAAACATTGATTGTAATAAAGATGAATAGAAATTAAGAACTATAGACAAAACTAAAAATATAACATTTTAACAAAAAAAAGAACGTATAGAAACAATAAGAATTTTGATTACAAAGTCTCCAGGCCAGTCGAGAGAGAGAGAGAGAGAGAGAGAGAGAGAGAGAGAGAGAGAGAAATTAAAACAACTTTAAGTAATTATATATATTTTTTTTGTATATAATATGATTAAATATACATTTTCATATAATTATGTACAATTATAGAAACATTTCGTTAAAATTTCTATTTTAAGTAGATATTTTGACAAATTTTAAAACAATAATTGAAAACGGCCTAAATGTCCACGATAAATGTTTATTCACTTACGTGCCAAAAAACTGTAATTAGTATTCTTTAAATTTTTTATTTTTGCCTTCGCGGTCATACGTCAGGTCTTCTTCGCGACTAGTGAATTGAAATGCGTCTCCCATCACATCGCAACACCGTTAACATTGGCTCGACCATCTACTAAATTTATTCTAAAACACACCTTGGGTCAGTGTGTCATGCTTTGTGTTGAATAGCAGGTGTAACAGGTCGAGACGTGCTGATTTCTGAAAATATCACTCGTATCTTCTACGACGGATAGCTTTTTTCTCAGAGAAAATATTAATAAATCATTAATCTTGAAAAGAATTGTAAGTAAAGGTACACACAATATTTTAAGTCATGTGTTTTAAATATTAAGTATAATTTATAATTTTAAAATTTCATTGTTATTTTACAAATATATATACACATATATATATATATATATATATAAACTAAAAATTATTTTATATTAAATTACTTAAATGTATTCTTCAAAACATAAATCTATCATAGAATTTATCAATTAAAATTATTAAAATATGTTAAAGAAATACTATAATTAATTCAAGAAGTAAAAACAATCTCGATATTTTATATATAATTTCTTAAGTAATTTAAATGACGTTTCGCTTTTCTTAGTGGCAAACTACCGTTTCCGCAGATCATTTAAATTATTTTTACTAATTATAACTATTTGCAGCCTATCAAGTATTCAATGACGTATAAGATATTAATATTGTCAATTATTAGATATATATGTCGCAAACTTTAAAAATTATTTACATTAATTAGTTATTCATTATTAGTTATTCATTAAATATAATCACAAAACATAATTACATTCGAAAAAAACAAAAATATACCGTTGCAAAGAATATAAAACGTGAAAAGACTTTAGAAGATGCGATGTTTTGTTATAAAATCCAAAATTATTAATATTGAAACGAGAACGGAATAACAAAGAAATGGACATACGTAGTTGCGAACACACCCACTGAATGTGAGACAAGTCATTGTAACCGGATTCTATCTATAGCGAATAAAATAGAAACAATGACGTATAACGGGACATAAAATTTTAGTGACAATATACCGGAAACGATATGTAAATATTTAAATGATTTTCCAAAACGAATATCTAGACGTTGGATAGAAATAAATTGAATATTCTAGAAAATTATATAGTAAAATGTAAAAAAATATTAAAATTCACAGGAACGAACCTTTAGTAAAATATTCACAAAAACTAAAAGTCTGCATTTAATTTAATATTATTTGTTAATTTAATTATATAATCGAATTACTATTGCATTTTAATACTAACAACATGCTTAAAAAATTATATGATCGAAAATGAATTAATTGAAATTGACGAATTATTACATATATCATTCAAAATAGCCTACCTGCTGTCAAATTGGCGAAATAGGCCTAGCCTATTCATAAATATGACGATGAGATTATTCGATGTGTTATAATCGACATACCAAACATCGGAAGCGAGACAGAGAACATGAGGATACCATTACGACGGAAAGGAAAGGAAGATATCGCATAACGGGTCTTCCCCTCAGTAGGTCGTGCAATAGTTGACACCGATTAGAATGCATGGAAATGTACTTACTTATATATGTATGGTTGTGGTATTTTCCAGTAATGTCCGCGTATTACTTTTCAGTGGATGATTCTCTATATATATATCATAGACAGAAAGATTATTTGGAAAGTGGAAAGAAAGAAAGGAATTTTAATGCTCTTTTAATTATAGGAATGTTATTATACCGTTCACGGATAGTTTCTTCATTATACACAGCATATTCTATGCTTTTACTAGCTAACAGCTAGTTTATTGTCGTAATAATAACAATATCGAAACAAAAGTTAAGCTTGCACAAATTATTAGCAAGATATATAAATAGACAAACTTACAGATTATAAATTCCCATCTAGCAAATAGAATATAAAAAGTATGTTTGGGGAGACGTTATTAGAACTATTTGTCTCATTCTATCTTTGTTTTAATAAATGATGAGGATAAAATGACATAATAGCACTAATAGCGTCTCCCCAAATCTATAGACTTACTTCTATTCTTAAATTTACCCAATCAATTTTAAAAACATGTGAAATATTTTTATCATAATTGTTATATATACATATATATATATATATATATATATATATNAATACTTCATATGTTTAAATTCATTTGTTAACATATCTAAAATTCATTTTATCTTAAAATCGGGCTACGAAAATACAGATAAAAATATAGTTACGCATATTTCCTCGGAAGCGTGGCGAAAAGATTCTCTCTTCGTTTTTATCGACGATACCAAGTATCAATGCTCTTTCGAGAGATTATACAATATAACGACATTTATAAGGGATTATACAATACAAATTATACATCCTGTGATAAAAAACAAACGAACGAACTAATTAGCAATTAATTATATAGCTTCAATATTAGTGAAATGTTTGAATATATTTATTAAAATTAAAACTGTTTAACAGCAGTTATCTTTCATACTTCTCTACATATGTAGATGTATACGTTTTTACCGTTAAGTTTGACTTATATCAGATAAACCTGTAAATACAATATAAATGAGGTAACGCTACGAACTTTTGTTTTGACTCTACTACGAAATTCAAATAAGAATTAAAACAAATTTAAATTTAAATTAATTTTTAAACCTATAAGAAAATTATATTTAAATTTTATATAGATACTCAGACGTAATAACAGAACAATGTATGAAATTTTGATATTTTTAATAATCCTTAGAGATCTAACACATATTTTCTTAAAAGACATTCTTAATCATGTATATGATTTTTAATTTCAAATTATAATTAAAGTAAAAGTTTTTATTTTATAGCATATGTTCTATTTTCAACTCTTGTGAGCAAATGATGAGGTTGAAATTTCAACAGAAAAGGAAATGTATTGACATGCTTTCTCTGTTTTTTCTTGTATTGTTTGTTAACTAATAATTAACAAACGTTATATGTATATAAGATATTTTTTCAACAAGTACATCACATCGTTACTAAAATTGATAAGAAATACATTACATAATTATTAAAAAAAACAAAATGTTGAAAAATAAATGTCGAAAATTTTTCAATTTATAATTACAATATCATACAAACGTATGTACATTATTAATTTAATAGTAATAAATACTTATTTATGAACTGATATATTACATCGCACTTGATTTGCACTCGATTGCACACCACACATTTTCATGGCATTTTTTAAAATAAATATAATATATAATATGTACTTGTAATACATAATGTAACTTGTCCCAATCTGTTCTGTTTTGCTGACAATTGAATTTGCAATCAAAATTTGCGTACCCGAAGAGATAGAGAAAGCATGTGCTCACTCTTGTGCTCACTCTTCTATTGCAGTTGATGCATTCATAGATATTGCGTTTTCAATAGAGAAAAGCAGACAATATATGTTCCATCTATCTGTACCTATAGTAAGGTACGAATGCAATATAAGCACGGATATACTCAAAACGCCCTCTTCGTTATTAATTTCAGTAATTCACATTATTGTAGCTACCTATTCATACTTTACAACGCTTTATCTATGTCACATTTGGTTTATAATCAAAGAGAGGAAATTCTTTGTAAGATAAAACTAATATGACCAACCTAAGACATATTGAGTGTACATATCAATTGTAATGTTTTTTTTATGTTTTTGTTATTCTAGATCATATGAATTCTAATTCACCTGCTAAATATCGCATCATAAAAATAGTAAAAATAGATAAGTAAATAAGTAAATAAATCCATAGTTTGAAAAATAGGTTTTTATGTATTCTTATATACATAGAATGTGTGTGTGTGTGTGTGTGTGTGTGTGTGTGTGTGTGTGTGTGTGTGTGTGTGTGTGTGTGTGTGTGTGTGTGTGTGTGTGTGTGTAATATATACAGGGTGTCTAGTAATTCATCCAATAACGCAATGGGTAGGTAGAGCAGACTAAACTGCGTCGAAAAGTGCTTTTGCGCAATAGTTAACAAGATATTAATTACTAAAAATTGTTAAATATTGGTCTTCAATAATATTTTTCTCAAATGCTATTTACTTTATAGAAAAACAGCACGAGACATAAATTGTTTATTTTTTTCTCATAAAATTTTGAGAATTTTTTCAAAAATTTTTTTAAATTGTTTAATACCGTATTTTTTCATGTTGGTAAAAATAAGAAAATGCAGTACTAAAAAGTTGATAAAAAATTCTGAAAAAATTCTTAGAGTTCTATGAGAAGAAAATAAACAATTTTTGTCTCTTGCTGTTAGTATTTGTAAAGTTGATAGTATTTGAGAAAAATATTATTGAAGACCAATATTCAATAATTTTTAATAATTAATATCGTGTTAACTATTGCGCAAAAGCAGTTTTCGACTCAGTTTAGTCGACTCTGCTTATGAGTGTTGTTGGATGAATTATGGGACATTCTATATACTATATACAAGGTCTATAAAAAGTCCTGAATCCTTTAAATATGTTGAAAAATAAGCATTTCTGAGAAAAATGTTTCATGCAAAAGTTGTAGAGTTGAAAATTTAGTGACTTTATCAATTTGATCTTGGGTGGAGCCACACAATATATATTTTATATACAATGTGTCCCAAAAGTTCGGTTAAATGTCTCGTAAAATATCTATGCATTTCCTTGAAAATATTTTATACAAAAGCTGTAGGGTTTTAAGTAACATATTAAATAGTAATATTAGTATGATTCTATATTAATAACATATTTTATCCTCTGAATGTTCTTCGGAATGTCCCTTGAGCCACGGTTAGATAAAGATTACTTTGAATCTTTCAAATGGAATACTCTTTTTATTCCACATTCTTGTAGCTGACTTTAAGACGTTTCCAAAACACTTTTTACAAACCTTTTTTTGATAAGAACTTTTTGAGTTATGGGATTCGAAATTTACACTACCGCCGACATAAGCATTACCCAAGGTGAACCGCGTCGAGATTGTCTGGTCCGATTTACACCTCTGGTGCGTGCTTGCGTGCGTGCGTAATGTGAATAGAGAGAGAGAGAGAGAGAGAGAGAGAGGGAGGGAGAGAGAGAGAGAGAGAGAGAGAGAGAGAGAGAGAGAGAGAGATAGGGACCCTGCGGATCGTCACTCTCGTAATATCTAGAAACTCCAAACCTTTTCTGTATTAATGATTGTTTAACTTATTAGATGTTTGAATTGACGGCCATCAATGGTTTAACGATGTGCCAAATATTCATAAAAATTTTGCACGCACGCGCGCAAGCACGTGGACACACACACACACACGCATACTTACTCACTCACTCACTCATTCACTCACTCACTCACTCACACACTCAACACTCACACACACTTATACACACTTACACACACAAGCAGTATAAATCCAGCTCAGCACCTCCACGCAGTTCACCTCGAATAATGCTAATGTCAGTGGTACTGTAAGTTTCGAATTCCATAACTCGGAAAGTTCTTATGTAAAAAAGGTTTGTAACCAGTGTTTTGAAAACATCTCAACGTCAAGAATGTAAAACAAGAAGTAGGGTATTCCATTTAAAAAATTTAAGATGACCTTTACCTGACCGTGGCGACGCCACACAGGATCATATTAATACTACTATTTAATGCGTCACTTAAAACCTACAGCTTTTATGTAAAACGTTTTTTAAAGAAGTGCATATTCTATGAGATATTTATATTTATATTTATAACCGTTTGCCGAACATTTGGGATACACTTATATACAGCATGTTTCATCTAAGACCAGCCACCCTAATAACACCCACAGTTTTGGAGATAAAAAGAAATGCTTGAAATAAAGTTGTTCGATATCAAGAGGGACCATTTAATTCCATTTACAAAAAACGAAAGTGATCTTTAAATCTTCTCAGCACTTCCACTTAGAAAAAATGTTCATCATCACATGATGCTCCTTTCGAACAACTTTATTTCAAGCATTTCTTACTATCTTTAAAACTGTAGGCGTTATTCGGGTGGCCAGTCTTACGTAAGACATCCTGTAGGCTAAGATCGGATATTATGAGCACTGCAGGTAATATGAGCACCCTTTATATTTCTATAACGATTGGTACTAGTAGTAGTGCCAACTGTTGTAAAAAATGCATCTGTCTTCGCGACATTCCAATATGCTGCGAAGTTTGATCTAAATTTATATACTTTAGATTTTATTATATTAAATAAGTAGATACGTTATTTTTTTTTTCTTACGTTTTTTCTCTAACTTTATAAGATTTCCAATCTACATGAGATAAGATATTAATCAATATACATTGAGATAAGATATTCTGTTCTGCATGTTAATAATTGTTAAGTAAACAATATTGAGCCATTCTAATTTCACAAAATCCTGAGACCATTATTGATTTATTAGGCATGGGAATTTTTCGGATAGATTGTGCATTATCAGCATCTCATAAAACATCAACAAATCAAACGGTATGCATAATTTTTTTTTTATTTTTCGGTATACTGGCTATATCAAAATTCCTTAAAGTACTCACAATACTCTTGCACTATACATAAATATTAATGTCAATAAACATGCAGATATACATTAATAAACTTACAATCTTATAAATAAGTAAGTATTGCATATTTTTATGTAAGAGGAAAATATACACTTAGGTCATATTGAATACATATGTACCCAATAAGCGCGGAATGCTAATTTTTTTTATCCTTTCAGCATCTATATGAATATTTGAAAATATTTCATATTTTTTATTACTCAGAAACGTTCCTTCTTTTAAATGTGACCAATTTCTAATTTTAAACTTAACAAAAACCTAGAAAAATCGCAAAGTTTATTAGAAATATACAGAATTCGATTACCTTATGTCTATAATAAAAACGACGTTATTACTAGTCCAACTGCGCTAACATACATTCTCGGCTGATTCAATCTGATCAAATTGCGATTGTCAAGATGCAATTCTCGCAATATATGTGAGAATTATCTTTAAGACGGTCTGATAAAAGGAACTATCTCTTTTTCATCTCTCAGTTATGCAAGAGGAAAGCATAAAAGTACATGTATAAGAAGGAAGGAAAAATATACCGACGGTATGCATGCGCTTTATTTTTCCTCCTGAAAAACCAGTCGTCGCGCATCAGCGATGAAAAGACAAGAGTGGATTCCGCTTGGCAAGGCTACTACTACAGGACGAGCAAAGATTTTCCATCATATGCCAGATCAACGATTACACAAGATATACAGATAATTACACAAGATAACAAAAGCTCCTATTATATCAGGGAGTCTGGTCACGAGCGATTTTGTTAAAATCCTACGAGAGAGAAAGATATATATAATTTCTCTGTATTACACTCTAACTGGCACTGTTCCACTCTACAATCTTAATTAAAGTTATAGAGTGAAACATGTAAGTTAAAGAGATAGTATATATACAGTGGCGTGCAAAAGTTTCCGACCGGTGACATTTTGTATTCTAATTTATGGAAAAAAGCCTGATAAAATTTTAATCATTATTGGGTGTCAGTACAAGATGTGGCTAACGAAATCTTCAACTACATCCGAGAATGATTAAAATTTTTTTTAGAGTAAAAATGTCACTGGCCAGAAACTTTTGCACGCCACTGTATACATATACAAGGAGAAATTATATATCCTTCTGTCTCGTAGGATTATGATAAAACCGCTAATGTCCAGACTAGTTGATATACAGTGTCTCTAGACACAATGAATCATAACAAAAAAAAAAACAAAGAATACGATTTGGAATCGATGATCTAAGAAATTCATTCACAGTATGTACAATGTACATATGATGAACCATCTGATGCAAAACTTTGTCTTTTTGTTTGCTTTTGCATGTTTAAGTATGTTAATCAGTGATGAACTCTTCTGAATATTCTGATAATTACTTATCATCAAACTCTTTATGCTAACCTAATAGATTTTCTAATCGATTTTCTAATATTTAAATGCTATTATTTTATTTGAAATTTTATATATAATAATATAAATTTTATTTAGTATCATGCTTTTATCATACAGTTTTACGTTAAAATTACTATTGTATATAATTTTAAAAGTAGAAATGCGTATTTATCAATAAAAGCAATCTAAACATGAATCTAAAATTTTATTTAATAATCTTAATTCATAAGTCGAAATCAAATCAATATCTATTGATTTTCCGTTTGATATCGACTACATTTTCTATTAATTTTCGAAGAAGATCGACATTTTATCAACGCCGCATCGAGAAAATCGACGTTTTTATCAAAGTTATCGATAAATGAAGATCAATAGAAAATCTAATAGGTATCAAATTAAACGATCCTAAAAATCAACTCCAAATTGACTTGTGAACCCGGGAATTATTTTATTTTTTAATGAAAATTTTTTGATAAAGAAATATTCCCAACAAAAACAATGATAATCTTTATGAATAAATTCAATGTAAAAAGTACAGAAAATGTATAGTAAAGAAGCATTAAAGAAAACATAAACTTTTTGTTTTTTAGAATAAAAATATATACTTTTTACTAAAATATTGAAAATTTTATAAAAATATCGACGAAAAAGTTTCTTCGTATTTTTTAATTCAAAATTGTATATACAATATCTTCGTCAAAAATGTCTCTCACGTGCCCAAAAAAAGTTTACAAAAATTTTCGACTATCTATCGTGAAAGCTTGAAGCTTTCTTTACAAAATCTTGTTTTTTTTTTAATGTTCCTATGATTTTTTGTTCCTAAGTTATTCGCGAATTAAATAAAGAAGTATTCTAACTTTGCTCATAATTCCAATTAAAATCATCATACCAAAATTTAAAAAACATTCTTAAAGCTGAAACTTTGCTAGCGAATGATATAATTGTAACAAAAATTTCGCAACAAATGAAAAACCTTTTGCAAAAAATTTTTAAAAATACGAAGAAACTTTTCGCCCGACCCAATATTAAAACAAGATGGTTCTTTGACCAAATTTGTATAACTTTTAATTCGACTTTTTTCGTACTCGTTCACCAGCTAACAATCATATTTATTCTGAGCCCAAATTCGATTTCTGTGATGTGAATTACAAATAATATTCCGGGTTTTACATCAGGCCTGCGCCGATCGGTGTATTCGTGGCAAAGAAATCCTAGCGCGCAAGTAGGCCCCCCTTCTTTCCAGGGCCCGATTGGGGGACCCCTATGTGCACCTGTGCAGGTTGAGAGGTGTTGTGTTTTCACTTGGCAGTTCAACCTACAATCGCGTGCAAGAACGTTCCGCGGAGAAGGTCGTCCGCTGTCTCGATTTGAAACGAACAGAAAAGTCGGTTTACGATATTCATGATAGAATTTTCAATCATCATTGTTCTTTTAAAAAAATTGTCGAATTTTTTAATAATTCTATAAATACAAAATATTTTGACAAGTGAAGGATTTACATTGGGAACGTTGTGCTGTTAAACATTTTATTCTTCTCAACGAGAATTAAATTGAATTGTCAAAGATAAATGAAGAAAATCAACGAAACACTTCTCATGAAACTTCAAAAGGTACTTCTTTCTGAAGATCATAAAACATAAACAACAAATTGAATGAAAAGTGATAAAAGTTACAATTTTATTAATATTAATTGTCTTTTGGAATAAAAGCTAAAATTTTAATAATAAATTACAAAGATAATTTTGTTACAACTTGAGGGTAGATCTCAGACATATCTTGGACATTAAAAGAATAATCAAAGATAAGAAATATGAAAGGCAGATTTTGTTACAAATTGATTAACATTTGTTAGAATCTTTCTCTGTAGTGAAACAAAACCTTGAAATATATTTTTATAAAATAATCTGATAACAAAGACTAAACAATATATGTAAATCAATATATACCTAATATGTAAAATGACTTTATAATAATAATTAAGTTTAATAATAAACAAATTATAAATAATAATAATAATAAATAATATAATTTTTTTACAACTAATTTAACTTTATTGTTATAAAACTTAATCTTAATTAAATACTAAAGTTTTATATAATCTGTCATTATGAAGATATATTTTTAAGTGTTAAACATCATGTTTAAATATCGATATGATGTTTTAAATATTACTGAAAGTAAAAAAAAGCTTTAATATAAAATTCAGTAAAAATTTGTGTAAGTTATGAAAATTGTATAACTAATAAATGATTAATTAAATATTTTAGATGTATCCAATTTTTGTAATACATGAAATTGCGGTCAAAATTGCAATTTAAAGATTGACTTAATATCTTTAAATAATTTGGTACTAGCTATTTTTTAAAGCAAGAATTTAACTTAAAAACACATTGATTGATAAGTATTAAAGAAGAATCATAAATCTCCGATTATAAGGGTGAAAGGAGAGGACTGATTTAAACATGAATTGATTTAAAAAAAATACAGCAATGCCGCGTATAACCTCAATCCGCAAGCAAAAATAGTAAAACAATAAAATTCTATCGATCTTTAGGGGAGACTGGGGACAATTGTAATGGAGCTTAGTAACAATGCGTTTTTTTTAATGATAAAAAATAAGATAATCATATGAAGAACAAAAATAGTCGGTACCAAGGCCTGCGTTTGCTTGATGACATCAATCGCGCGTGCGCCGCATGTAAAAGAAGTTATATGTAGGCTCAGATAAGCCATGTAAATGTAAATTTACGATGTCCTTTTTTGCTTTAAACTTTCAAATAAAATGCTTTTTATCATGTTTTCATTTTATTAATTCTAAAATATGTTTTCTCAAACTATGTGCATGTCTTTTTTGATATCTTTAAGTGATTTTAAATATATTTATGTAAATATTGACAACATCGATTTGGGATTAAAAGTACCGCATCGCCAGGATACATTATAATTAACGGTAAATGTTAAGAAGAGCCGGCTCATCTCAAATTTTAATAAAAAAATACACTGAATGTGTTTATGCATTTTCATATAAAAATAAAGATTTGACAAGAAAAAAATGTCGCTCTAATTCGTGAAATGAATATTTTAAGTTGACGACTATTCAGGTTAAGAAATCTGTCACAGTCACGAAATATACTGCAATGCAAGTACACGATGAGGTCACATTTTCATGCTCTATGGCCGCGAATGTGTTGTATTTCTTATTGTAATAGATATTATTCACTGCTTTATAAACACAAACTGGTTTAAAAACAAATTATCTATTGTGAAACACAAATTTACTGTTTTAAAAATGAATTCACTGCTTCGAAACAAATTTTCTGCTCTAAAACACAAATTCACTGCTTTTTAATAGTAAATTTATTATTTAAAAACAATAATACAATAATACAATGTAAGAAGATAATTTCTGTTTTAGAATAGGTAATTTATTTTTAAAGCACTGAATTTGTAATTTTTAATTTTAAAACAGTCAATTTATATTTTAGAACAGATAATTTGTTTTTAAAATATGTTACAACTTTCCCTAGTTTTGCTTCATTTTGCCCTAAATCGAAGCAAGATGTATTAATTCGGATTTTGATATCTTAATCATAAACAGCCTAAAATTACACCTTTTTGCAAATAGTACCATAAATTCAAATATTTGTTACGTTATGTGCATTAAAAGAAATAAACGTATTTGTCATAAATAAAGAAATACATGTATATTTCTAAGAATTGTTTTTCTAACAACTGTCGCCAGTCTCCCCTACTATTTCAGCAAGATAAAATCTTAATAATTAGAGTAAAATTAATTTTAAGTGTTGAATTTAAACTCTACAGACACAATGTAATTCAATAATGTAATCGCAAATATTGATCAGTCTTACATGGGAAGCAAGCAACTTTCGAATGTATATCCGAGATGAGATGTCTTGATTCTCGATTCAGAAGAAAACATTTATTTTGAAGAGGAAATTGACAAAATTGAAAATGGACATCATGTTGGAGAAAATAGGAAAATTAAATTTGGTAATGTCTATAGTTTAGTTTAGTTTAGTATATATAATTTAAATAACATTAATTATAAACTATATAAATTAAATATAACACGCTGTTATGGTATATTAGTAACATGAATAATAAATGCTTTGTATATGCTCTAATTTACGGTTGCTATTGCTTAATTGTATTTGGGCTAAAAATGACAATTGTGTAATTATACAGTTGGAAAAATAGATACCGAACCATCAATATAATCAATTTTTTTTAATATTTGATATAGTATATGTAAATAATAGTGAAAGAGTTTAAATATAACAATTATTTGGATTTATAAATAAATTAATTTTTATCCAATTAAAAAACCATGGCACTTAAATTTTTTAATTAATTAATTAATGTGTTCTATAAAGCGAATGGTGATATAGGATTGAAACCATATTACATACATAGGGTAAAACCGCTAGTTGTGGATCACTCTTTAAAAAAAAAATCATTTTTTTTATCCAGAACAATATCAAACAATTAATAAAACATTTAATAGTCATGATTGATAAAGAATGCGTTATGAATGATTTTATTCCATTTTATTCCAATTTACCATTTTATATTGTTTAATTTGAATTAAGGGGGAACATCACTGTGACGGGTTCAAAAAATCGATTTTTTGTTTTTTGCATTTTTGTAATGTTTAGAGTCTTAAAAATATGTCCCTGAAATATTATGTTGAAATTCGTAACAGAACTATAGTAAATATGATGGAGTAGCACGTGATCAGATGCATAAACTAATTTTTCAGTTTCGAATTTTTACAGACGAAATTAAGAGACTTATTGAAAAAATGAATTCTACATCAGTTACTACATATATTTCACTACCTAATAATATTTTAATAATAAGGGGAAACTGATTAATATGAAATAATTAATATGAAAAAAAAATGCATTTTCGTAATGCATTCCATCTGATTCAACTAGCCCTGGGACCGGGGTTTTATTTTAATAATTTGGCTAAAATAATTAAAATAAAGATTAATATATTTTAAGCTACATCTTTGGCTACATATTAATAAAACTTTTATATTTTAAACAAACATTCATTTCGCAGAGCAAAACAATGCTTCCTTTTGCAAAATTTGTTCATTTCGTGCAAAAACACGTCAAATGAGCCTAGTTTTCGAGATTGGACATGAGGGAACTAAACTTATAACATTTACCACTGAGGTAAATCTCTTTAAAGGAATAAAATTTTGAGTTAGTACTATAAGAGTCGTCACTAAATGAGTCATACAGTTCCATGCTGTGGTTAATCTGCTATCCCCATCCGTTCACTTTTTAAAAACATTAACAATATACGATAAAAAAGACACATAAACAAAAAAAATCTGTTGGACTTTATTAAGTAAGAACTACACTTACTATCTAAGCAGAAATTAAATATCTCAGACAATCATATACGACTGTAAAACAAAAACTTTAAGAATAAAAATATTTACTTAGGTGTACGATTTTTTAAAATTGTGGCAACTTCTGTCATAGATGTGTTTGCAACAAGATGTTACAGCAGACTCAGCGGCAGTCGTTGCTGCGTGCTCAGACACGTTTATGCGTGTCTCGCGTGTTTTGTTTTTAATGTAGCCTCGATTATTCTACTTACCCTTATAGTCAACTGACTCCGAACTCTCCTACTTTAAAATAAAACAAAAAATTTTATTTTAAATCTCCCGTACAGACACAGCATGAGCGCCCGTGCACCCATGTTTTTCCAGACGAGGTGCGCATCAATGAGCACTAAGGGACTAGAAATACTCGTATTAATATTGTTTAATGAATTTTTTGTAATAACTTCGTAAATATATGTACTTTGTAAATATATGTACTAATTGTATAAAGACAATAATTCACACAAGCTATTAGTTTTTACAAAAAAAAATCCACAAAGATATTTTTTTTTTTTCGGCCGTCACAGTGATGTTCCCCCTTAAATAAAGTAATGACAGTTATTAACAATTAGATCCCATGTACTAATTGCAAATCATTTCACTAAATGCGTTATTCTGGTAGCATTACTACACCTCATAAGGATAAAAATGATTGCGCATGCATATCGTAATATATATATAACGAAATTATAATTGATGATTCACATCTAGTTCTAATTATGGATAATGATGCAATTATAACAATTCAAGTTTATTTAAAATTAATGACAATTAAAAATCAATGATAATTTTTAAAAAATTTATGAAAATTAAACGTTTAGCAAAACAATTAAATTATGAATAGTAATACTTTTTGCATGTAGACATATACTATTATATATTATATACTATTTTATATTCTATTTTGATACTATCTAGATTGACTTAAAACAAATAAATCTTTTCGGGATTATTTGTAAGATTTGACAAATTTTTAAACATTTTTATAATAAATTTACGCAATAAAAATATTGTTATAACATAGTGATTAAACAACACCCGCGAACACATTTACCCAAATAGCTAGACGTGCCAAAAGCACGCATTGCAAATTTATGCTACATATTATATTGGAAAAAGTCAGGCAGCAATTGAGCACGATCTGTCATTTCAATTAGCGTTAACAAAAATACAGCAAAAATTCTTCAGACAATACGTCGTAACATACTTAAAAAAATGCTACAAAAATTGTACACAATAATTCAGCATAAATAGAACAAAATTCAAACATTATATGTTGGTACACTATATGTTGGTATACAAACAGAAAATAAACTAGAGCTAGGTTTGTCATGTTAAATTAGCAAAATGTATTCAGAAATCTAGCACATTTGCTATCACATTGTGAGAACGGTAATGCAGCAAGAATATCGCACGACTTATTATATCAAATACTGACAGCAAAAACAGCAAAAATCGAAGATAACCTATCGTCACGATGTGACTGCTCAAAACGCGGCATATGTATGTCGCGATTTATTTTATTAGCTATTGAAAGAAAAAAGTAGAAATCATGCATAATCTGTCGTTAAATGTTATATCGTACCATAGTTTTCCCGTTTACCGATAGGCAACGTATCTATCAATATTTTTTATCTCGTATTTAAATTTCTATCACGGGCAAATATAAAGACTATAAGATTGGAAACAAGATCGTTTATGTTAAATAACATTACTTTAAATACGAAGCGCCACTACGGTCTGAATGTTGAGATGTTGAACTAATATATATATTCATATAAATGAATTAATTTCAGAAATGATAATTGCGTGTCGATATGGTTGTCGGACTTTCATCGCAATCAATCCCCCCAAATTTCCCAAATTAGTCTTAAAAAATATAAAGATTACATAATGCGGCTAGTGAAAATAAAAATGTGTAATATTTTCTTATCGGTTTAATTTATGACATAATTCCTATAGAGAATTCCGAATATTAAATTGATTTTTTTTTAACCGAGCAACAATTCTCTCAATATGAAAAATTATTCATTTATTAACACTACTTTATTAAGATACAAAAAAATTAAAAGTACAATTTCTATTTAGCAAAATCTTATTCTGATTAAATACTTCTGATTAAGTATTTCTTTAATAAATTAATGCATTTAGTTAATAAAAGTTAAATGTATAATATAAATTTTATTTATTTATTATGCGTGTTTTCTGCAGTCACGTCGTGACGACAGGCTATACTCGATTTTTGCTGTAGTTTTGCTGACTATATTTAATATAATAAATTATGCTGTAGCTTTGCCGCGATTTCGTTGTCACTATGACATCAGATTATGCTTAATTTCTGCTGTTAATATTTGATATAGCAAACTTTGCACAATATTTGCTACGTATTTGCTGTCACGGTATTTGTAGCAAAAAATGCTCGATTTTTATTGCATTTCTACCGTCGTTTCATGTTAGCAGATTATGCTGTTAGAAAGTAAACTTAATGAGGAAGCAGCAGTTTAATATCTGCATAACGTCTGATCAAGCTAGCATATTGCGTGCTGCTGGCATATTGCTAGCATTTTGCTGTCTGGGTTAATCTCAACTGAAAATAATGTTGATTTTTTTCATGAAACCTAGTGCTATTTATTATCTAACTATAAAAACCATAAATTCTTATGATATTACACTTTGAATGAATAGTTTGAATTTTAAAGTCGCATACGTTAATTAACCTTACACATAATTGGTTAACAACATCAAAAAAATGTGTAGCGCTATTCCTAATAAATTAAATTCAATTGACACTTGAAAAAAATAAAACTAATGCTAAAGAATCTTGTGATATGTTTGACCATTTAATGAAAAATACTATAATTATTTTAATATCAAAAGTGATCCGGAATTAGTGCCTGATCCACATCTAGTGGTTTTACCCTAATTGGATTAATTGTCACATTAAAATTTTATTGACTTTCTAATATGTGATTCTTCATATATAATGAGCATGTGACGAAATATCCATAACACTTTTTATTGAAAATAAAATAATAATTCAATTTCGAAAAAAATACTTAAATCATCATCAAAGGTATGTGAGTGAAAATCTCTCTATTAATGTGCGCGTGCACTGATTTTAAATTAAGAAGTACTTTATCATTATTCTTTTTCTTTGTTTTTTGTTTTCTCAAATATTCGAATCATTAATGTTTCATTAATAATTATTATTTTTATCATCATTTAAACTGATAACATAAATGTCAATTATATCAATGTAGCTGATGTTTATGGTATCAGGTTTAAATAATAAATACACACAAAATGCAGTCGAACATAATAAATACAAAATAACATACATTATATTAATAAATATCTGTAATTATAAATCAGTAAATGCATAGAAGTATCATATAAATATTAGTAAACTATTAATGAATTATTTAATTGTGAATTATTTAAAGTTAATTACCGTTTTTTACATTTATATTGAACAAGATTTTTATAAGTCGCATTTATAACTTAAGCAAATATATACATAAGTTGAAATTCCAACAAATCCATCGAGGCTTTTTGCTTTCTACCACTCTTCCTTAAATGCAATGTGAGCATGGCGCTGTCTCTCATGAATTGATTTACTTAATTTATTTGCTCTTTATATATATATATACTATATATTCCATCGTGTACATCGCTGTATAAGTATTTAGCGAAAAAAGAATTGAAGTTCAAGGGATGAATGAGAATCTTCCTGTTTTATAGCATTCTAGTTCCATGCCGTGGCTATCTGTATTAGTGATCTGTATCTATCAAACATCTGTTCACATTTTTAAATTAGCGTAAACACTATTATCACGAATACTGCACATCAATATTGATCATATTACGTCTCTATTCATCAGTAACATCGATGTCATTAATGTCATTATTACGATCGAAAAATCTGCACGCTTTCTGAGTTTGTTACTCATTTCACGGATAGCACATCAAATAATTTATGAAATTTTAGACATTTTCGAAAGTACAATAGCATACGAAGAGAACGTACTAATTTCTAATGATTATACAATTCCTTTTTTTCATTATTAAATAACACAATTCTAAAATGAGTAGATATTTAATAATTTATTTTGTTTATTTTTAAAAGTACAGTGTAATATAGAATAGAATAAATTAATTAAAAGACATTTTTTGTGAAATATAATTTATATTTAAATTTTGTTATTATAATTTCAAAATTCTCAATCTTGATTAAAGACTCTAAAGAATAAATCGTAGGAAAGTAGAAAGCCAATGTGAGCTAGCACAAGTTGTTGGTGTGCAAGAATACCATATATTTCGGAATAAAATAAAATTACAAACGTTTCGATCCTTATTATTAGATCATCTTCAACGTAGTTTTTGAAAAAATTCAATCGTGTAAATTTAAATATGTACTGACCGCTTATTATTTCATCAATATAATAAATATAGAACTTGTCTGTCGTATTTAACTAAATACTTAAACGAATTACTTCTTATTATTATCTGCAATATACAATAACATGAAAAATAATAAAAGACATAAAATACTAATACAAAAAATATTAAAGAAACTGGATACACTTACATTACACATTGACGATGGTCAGATAATTTAGAATGTATGTACAGTAAGACATTTCAAGAGTGTGTGAAAAGGTCAAAATGAAATTGTCGTTATTAAGTGGAGGAATAATATAATAAATAAAAGGAAAATGAAAAGTCAAACGAGTTATAAAAATAAAGTATAAGCATTAATTATAAAACTTGGAAAAATCATTCTTCTTAAAATAAATCATGGTATAAAAAATCCAATATTTCAGTATCCTCTTCTAAATTTAAACCATTCTCTTGTTTCTTAATATAAATAGACTCTAACCCACAAATAATTTTAACACATGCTGACAAAGGAAATGTAGTAGTAGCTCTTGACAAAATTGATTGATGTAAATAAAATGGAATTTTTGCTTCCAGATACTGATACCTACATTATTGTGATACCTACAAACGCAATCCTTCAAATAAGATATTATCTGACTTAAAGGATTTATTGAAAATTTGGAAAAGTTGAGAATTAGTTTCTGATCATACTTATAATTTTTTAAATACTCAACAAATACCTAGGGTTTATGGCCAAAATACACAAGCGTAACCCCTTACATGTTATAGTTTCCTCTAGGCAGTCCCTTACATAATCTGGCGACCTTTTTACACAAAATTTTAGATGATAACTTAGAAAAATTTTACGGTTACATAAAGACAGTTTTCAACTTGTGAATGATTTTACTAAAGTAAATTTATCTAATGACTTGGTGTTGATATCATTAGACGTCATCTCACTTTTTATAAACGTACTTGTAGACTTAGTGATAAAAAGCATTGGTCGACATTGGTACTTTCTTAATAGTACACTGAAAGAAAAGATTGATTACTGCAACAATTTAAATAATAAAATATGGCATAACATTATGTGGCTGCAGCAACCAGTTTTTGGTTGTAGCAGCAAATTTTTAATTGTGTTAGCTTATCCGCAATGTCAGTATATAATTTCGATAGGTTAACGCAACTAAAAATTTGCTGTTACAACCAAAAAGTGATTGTTGCAGCCATATAAAAATGTTATGCTATATTTTACTATTTAATTGTTGCAGCAACCAACCTTTTTCTTCAGTGTAAAATTAATTTACCAAAGGATGAATTTTTCAAAGCAATCGTTTTGGTACTTAACTCCACATACTTCAGCTTTAATGACAAATTCTATAAACAGTCCTTTGGTGTCCCAATGGGATCCCCCATTTCAGCTGCTTTAGTCATTCAAGATCTAAAGACTTTTGAAAAATGACCGTTTTTTTTAGAATTTTATTGTAGGTATGTCGATACATTGTACTCTCAACTCAAGAGTTCAACATCGATACGATCGTAATTTTAATAATTTTCACCTTAAATTAAAATTTACAGCAGAGCTTGGTGGTAATAGTTTAAACTTTCTTGATGTAACGCTGATAAAAAAAAAATAATACTCTCCGTTATATGATTAGTATCACAAACCAACTTTTTCGGCGCGATACTTAAATTATTTATATTTATATTTTGTGCCACCCAATGTGTCAGAAAGTGGGAACAATTTTTGATCTAACAGACAGAGTTTTATTATTATCACATTTTAGTTTCCATGAAAAAAACTTTTGATTAGTAATAAACATTTTATTGAATAAGGGATATTCTCTCAATATAATATGTAATTATATCAAAAAAAAGATTTTACGCAAATTTAAACAACTTAACAGCAACGAAATTAGTACAAATAAAAATTTACAATCTATAACTAAATCTTTAACAACCTTTTTTACTGTTTCCTATGTTCCGTCAATACTAGAAAAATTCAAAAGATTTTTCAAAAATAACAAAACTGTTAAACAAAACTTGGCCCATGTAGGATTACATAAATTAAGTTCTTTCATTAGAGTTCAAAGGAACAAATTACATTCTAACGTAGTATATAAAATTAATTATTCTGATTGTAACGTTTCATACATAAGCCAAACGAAAAGATTATCAAAAATCAGGATATCAGAACATTGTAATCATATCAATAGACATACTAATCAACTCGGTTATTACGGAACATAGATTTGAATTTAATCATGATTTTGATTGGAACAATGTCAAGATTTTACATGAAGAAAAGAATTACAACAAACGATTAATCTCAGAATCCATTTATATTAAGAAACAAAAGAATGGTTTAAATTTACAAGAGGATATTGAAATGTTGGATTTTTTATACCATGATTTATTTTAACAAGAATGATTTTTTCAAGTTTTATAGTTAATGCGCATATTCTGTTTTTATAACTCGTTAGACTTTTTGTTTTTCTTTTTTTTATTGTAGACAATTTCATTTTGACCTCTTCACACACTCTTGAAATGTCTTACTGTACACGTTCTAAATTATCTGATCATCGTCAATATATAATGTAAATGTATCAATTTTTTAATATTTTTTGTATTAGTATTTTATGTCTTTTATTATTCTTCATGCTATTGTATATTGCAGACAATGTAATTCGTTTGAGTATTCAGTTTGAGTATTCAGTTAAATACGACAGACAAATTCTACATTTATTATACTGATGAAATAGTAAGCGGTCAGTACATAATTAATTTACATAATTGAATTTTTTCAAAAACTACATTAAAGATGATCCAATAATAAGAGTCGACGTCTATAATTTTATTTCATTCCGAAATACATGGTATTCTTGCACACTAACAATCTGTACTGGCTCGCATTGGCTTTCTACCTTCCTACGATTATAATTTTAATAATATGCTAAATTTCGTAAAAACAAAACAAAACACATAGATAAAAATAATTTTAAAAAATACAAATAATTATAAAGAAAGAGAAGAAAGAAGAAAGATATATATATATATATATATAT
>JAANIC010005876.1:263081-283148 GCA_017607545.1 Acromyrmex charruanus | reverse complement strand
GGCGCGCAGAGAGGGGGAAAAAGCGCTTCGTCGCCGCTCGAGTGTGGGCCGTCCTACGAATTCGCGCGGCGCGGCTTAACCGCATATTGGCTTAGACATTTTCTTTTCTAATTCAAAAACTACAGCGAGTATCGCAAAATGGTATAAGAATTTTTTGTTTCCTTTGATTTATTCTCCACCCCCAATGTGGCCCCGACCCATCTTAAGAGACCTGTATATATACACAGGGTGTTTTAGAAATAATTGATCAAACTTTAAAAGCATATTCCACTCATTTTAAGGATAAAAAGAAAGTATAAACATGGGTTCGAAAATGCTTCCTTTCCAAGTTATAAACATTTTTTTATTTCATACTTATACCTATATATTATTTTTTATTTATATATATATTTTTTCATTTCAGAAATTGCTGGAAATAATTTCCTTCCACATCGATGCATGCTTCGCAATAAAATATAGGTATAAGTATAAAATAAAAAAATGTTTATAACTTAGAAAGGAAATATTTCCGAGCCCATGTTTATATGACTTTTTTCATCCTTACAATGAGTAGAATATGCTCTTAGAATTTGGCCAACTATTTCTAAAACACTCTATATATATGAAACATTTTATTAGAACAAATACCAATCAAATGTTTGTTTAACTCTTCATAGTCACACTTTTAAAAAAGCTACACGGTGGTTACTCTGGGTTAAAATGAACCAATTTTTGAAGTGTTATCAAATTATTAGTATTAGTTCCATTGACTTTAAAAAATTACAGTATATAATTTTGTCCTTTAAGAAAATTGAACAATAACATTGTAATGACAAATTTAATTTTAACACTAAAAAAAACCGTAAAAGTGTTCGGAAGAATGAGTTTTATTACTGAAAAATTATAACTTTTTAAATTTATAATATTTTTAAATGCGTATTCGCCTAGTCCTCTTGAGATGCTTTAGCATATGCTCGAGTCATTTTGATCCACGGTGGCCATGAAGGATTATATAACCAAAAAATAATGTTACATTTACAAATATTTAGTAAGTATTATCAAATGGTAATAGTTTGATAATACTTATTAAATATTTGTAAAAGTAATATTATTTTTGGTTATTAAATTAAACATTTGATTGGCATTATACACTTAATAGCTATTATCAAACTCTAAGGGAGTCAACTATTGCTAAAAAAAAAAAATGTATACTAATGTACAGTGATTGCTAATGCTATTATGACAATACAACACACTTTATTGCTAGCATTGGCTAGCAATTATCATTATTATTGTTAACATTGTTATCCTATGTATTGCCTATTGCGCGCAATATTGCTAAGTATTGTTAATGTATTGCTAGCATATTGCTAGCGTATTGCTAGTACTGTTACTGCTAGCAATGCCTATTTTATTACTGTACTATCGTAATATATTTCTAAAAAAATGTATACTGATTGCCACAGTGGTTGACTCCTCGCTAGACTCTTTTTTCATTGTATGATAAGGAATAATAAAGGTGCTCATAATACATGCATACCTATTCGAAAAATTCCCGTGTCTAAATGTAAATCAATAATGGTCTCAGGACTTTATGAAGTTACAATAATGACTCAATATTGTTTATTTTACAAATAACATGCACAACAAAATATCTTATCTCAATGTAGATTGGGGATTTTATGAAATTACAGTAAAAAAAAATGTACAGAATAAAAAATAACGTGTCTATTTACTTAATATGATAAATGTCTGAAGTACAGAAATTTAGATCAAACTTCGCAGCATATTAGAATGTCGCGAAGACAGATGCATTTTTTACAACAGTGGCACTACTAGTATCAACCGTTACAGAAATATAAAGGATGCTCATATTACTTGCAGTGCTCATAATACCCTATACAGGGTAGGTTATTTAAATCTTTCCGTGCTGGTAATTTAAAAAGGACGTTTCCAAAAAAAAAACACCAGAAATGAAAGTGTGTAATTTTGAGAAGGGGGGGGGAGAAGTTAGTGACTTTAAATTTGACCTTGGAAGCATATTTCGAGGTCATTCGAAGGTCAACTTTGAAATTTCATATGGAATTCCCCTTTTTCATTGCATATTCTTGTAGCACATCTCGAGAGCTTTCCAAAACACTATAATATTTTTTCATGAAGTATTTTCCGAGTTATATGACTTGAAAGTTACAATACCATTGTCATTAACATTATGCAAGGTATCCAATTAACAGTTAAGACTTTTTGAATGTTGTTCAGGATCATATCCTAGGTAATATTTGTTAAGATCGAAATCATTGGACATTGTTTATCTTAACTCTTTCATTTTTGCACTGCAAATTTATTTTTATGTAAAAATGAAAATAAGATAAGAAAAAGTAAGATAAGAAAAGGATGTATGTGCGTGTGCGTGCGTGTGCGTGTGCATGTGTTGTGTGTGTGCATTTTGTGCGTGCATGCGTGCGTGCGTACGTGCGTGCGTGCGCGCGCGCGCGCGCGCGTGTGTAGTGTGCGCGTGTGTGTATGTGTGCGCGTGTGTGTGCGTGTGCGTATGCGTGTGCGTGTATGTGCGTGTGCGTGTATGTGCGTGTGCGTGTATGTGCGTGTATGTGCATGTGCGTGTATGTGCATGTGCGTGTATGTGCGTGTGCGTGTGTTTGTGTGCGTGCGTGCGTGCGTGCGTGCGTGAGTGCGTGCGTGCGTGCGTGCGTGCGTGCGTGCGTGCATGTGTGCGTGCGTGTGCGTGTGTATGTGTGTGTGTGTGTGTGTGTGTGAAAAAATTATTGAAGACCAATATGCGGCAATTTGTAGTAATTAATATCGCGTTAACCATTGTAAAATGGTATAGGACTTTTCGACTTAGTTTAGTCCACTTTATCTACAAAAATCATTTGGCAGAAATCTCGTCGGACAATCTGTTTAGGTGTCCCAGAAATAGATGGCCAAACTTCGGTATTGTATTCTACTGTCCCTAAGAATGAAAAAGGTCATATAATCCGGAAATTCTTTCTTTTTGACATATAAACATTTTTTGTTTATCTCAAAAGTTTACATGAAGATATCACACAAAGTAAATATTGTGATAGAACAAGTATACTGTCATCAAAGGCAGTTTATTGTAATAAATTAGTTATTATCTAAACATTGCATGATTAATATAGTGTTACCAAGATCATTTATTCAAATATTGAGACAGCAGATATATTCATTTCATGACTCATGTATGTATGAGTTGACGATTATATGACATTATTCCATCCTTACGGATAATAGAATACCTATAGAATACCTATAGTTTATGTAGACACCAATGGTATAAGTGATGAAGCTATCTTGTGGAAACATGACATAATAACTCTTTAAACTTAATTTGAGCGAATTCAAAATAATTTTTTAATTTTTTTAGTTTTTAATGCAGAAGAACTAAATTCATTATATATTTTAATGATAATGTTTTTTCCACATCAATATCTAGGTTTTTTATTGTATATGACAATTACAGTTTGCTTTACAAACATAACTGTTTTCTTTTAATATATATATATATATATTAACTTTTAACTTTTGATAAACGGAATTATGTTTGTCAATATGTTTATAATTCACAGAAGCATTATCTGCACTATAAGCGCTCATATAATTTGACTTATTTTTAAATTAGCAGCAACAATTATTTTTTGAAGGTATTGAAATATATCATTAGATGTCTCGTTGGGATCTTCTAATAACTTTTGGCAAATCCCATTTCTTTCATAAAACTACTGAAGCATATGGAAACATTTTTATATTACCAATGTTCGATGCATCTGAACTTACTGCAAAATGATAAAATTCTTTCAAATCTGATACAATCTTCTGCTGCGAAAAGGGTCCTAAAACACTTTGTGTTGAAGCTTTAGTGCGCCCACATGTCATTTTAGCAGCAATTTGGCTATCTGGAATAATTTTGTTGATACGAGGGCAGTTTTTAGAAAAACATAGTAAAATACATTTTTTTTGATCGATTCATTTTTTTATTTCTCAACATAGTCTCCTTTCAGCTCGATACACTTGATCCAATGATTCTCCAACTTTTTCAAGCCGTCCGAATAATATGATTTCTCCAATCCTTCAAAATAAATCTCTGTTTCGGCGATGAGCTGCTTTCTGATGGTGAATCTCTTTTCTTCGAACCATTTCTTCAGATTTGGAAACAGGAAATAGTCGCAGGAGGCTAAATTGGCCATCAGTGCCAAGCACGTGTGAACCCGTGCATTATCTTGATGGAAGAGCACTTTCTTCTTCGCTAAATGGGGACGTTTTTTCTTTAAAATGTTGTTGAAACAGTCCAATAAGGCTGCGTAGTAATCGCCATTGATCGTTCGCTTCGACGGAAGGTAATCGATATGAATTATACAGCGTGCATCCAAAAAAACTATGACCATCACCTTTCCGGTCGACTTCATGGTCTTCGCCTTCTTCGGAGCTGATTCACTCGGTGAAGTCCATTGTTTTGACTGTTCCTTCGTCTCGGATGTTAAGTAATGGATCCATGTTTCGTTCACAGTAATGAATCGACGCAGAAATTCATCTGGATTACGTTAAAACATCTCCAAACATTGTTTTGAAATCGTCACACGGTCGCGCTTATGGTCCACAGTGAGCAAACGCGACACCCATCTTGCCGATAACTTTTTATTTTTAACCAATTGTTCATGCAAAATTGAAATCACTGTGCCATGTGATATGCCTGTGGCCTCAACAAGCTCGCGCACTTTCACTTGTCGATCAGTCAAAATAATATCGTGAACTTTATCGATGATTTCTGGCGTAGCAGCCTCAATTGGACATCCCGAACGAGGGCATCACATGTGGATGTACGACCACATTTAAATTCATTCACCCAATTGTATACAGTCGCAAACGCTGGTGCAGATGTGCTATGAACATTATCCAACTCGGCTTTGATTTCTTTCGGCATTAAACCTTTCAGATGTTTGATCACTGCACGAAACTCGTTTTTTTCCATTTTGCAAAAAATACAAAGGTTGTTCGCTTTAATCGTCTACAGAAATGAAACTATTCGATGAATTCCGCTCAAAATTTGACAGTAATCAGCTGAAAGATGCTACTTGACAAAGTAATGTGACATGACACTGCGAGTGCCCTCTAACAGATTTTCTAAGAACTTATTGACTTGCCCTCGTATTTTTAGCGAGGCAATCCAAACTGTAACTTAAACCATGTTTAACATTATGAAAAACAAATACTATTTTCGCAATTGTGATCAAAGTTTCCTCTTTTGAAGCTTTTTTAATGAAAAAGTTGTTTTACATCTTGTGGTTTTCCTTATTGACTCTAATTTTGTATACTTTGCAGAACTTGCGTGGATCTAAAATATTGAGATGGTCTCAATATTATTGAATAAATATTAGTATGTATTAAATGAATGAAATCTTCCTGAGCTTCATTAGCTTTGTAATTGGAATTTAAAATAATAAAAACTCTAACGAGAAATTAAATTTAAATATATCTTAATAGTTAGTTTTTGCATTAAATTCTACAAGAAATTATTAAAATAAGTCCATTTTATCAACTTTTATATATCATAATAAGACCATATTTGTATAGATTATATTCCTATTACTTACTTTGTACCTATTACTTGAGTGTATGGCGATCTTCGTACTTAATTATAATATCAGAGTTATCTTGCACTCAGCAATAAATTCATTTTTCTTTTTTATCCAGTACTCGTAATCAGGATCACTTATCCATTTTTCATTAAAACTTGTGAATCTCTTTTTTTACTTGTTGATGGATATTGTGGTTCCATAATGTTAAACAGTAACTTTACAGCGTCTACTTATCTACGTCATCATCACAAGATCACCGCAACCAATTGCAACAGCTCCGCCCTGAAATGGTATTACTGATAGGCAGCGCTCTGGCCGGAGCGGTGAGGCCTCTGGGTGACAGGCGGCTCACGGTCACCACGTGAGGTCGCCGCTATGGCCGCGGGGGGTCGCGAGTGACGCAATACTCGCGACTGATAGGTGGGCTATGGCCGCCGCGGGGGGTCGCGAATGTCGCAATTTACGGGACAAAAATGTTCAATTACTGGACACGAGACAAACCGACAAATTCCGGAACTTTTTCAGAAACCGCTTGACAACCCTATTGTATAATACATATTGAATAGTTAGCATTAAAGATCTAGCTTTGGCCGGTATAGGCATTTCTAGTTCGTACTGACTGTGTTCTTATATATACGGTCTAAAATATAATTCTTATTATTTTTAGTAATTAATATCTCGTTAGCCATTACGAAAATTGCAAAATGGTACAGGACTTTTCGACTCAGTTTAATCCGATCTATTTACAAAAAGCGTTTGGCAGAAGTCTCGTCGGACACCCTGTATATTATGTACATACAGGGTGTTTTATTTTAAGTGATATGGTTGATTATCTCGCGCATTGATGATTTTATTGAAAATTTTTCGAATGAAAGTTGCATAGCTTGAAAGGAGACGCATAATGGAAATGTGGACTTGACCTTGAGTGATCTTGTCAAAATCAGATCAAGGTCATTAATGTTTTTTTTAAATGAAAACTATTTTTTATTACATATTCTTATAGCTTATCTCAAGAGCTTCCTAAAACACTATAATAAAGTTACTTTTCGGTAAGTACTTGTTAAGTTATGAGGCAAAACCGATCACTGATTTGGTCGATTAAGGCAAGACCGATCACTGATCCGACCGATTAAGACAAAATCGGGACTGATCCGATCAACTAAGGCAAGATCAATTCGAATATGTCTTTAACCGTTTATAAGATATTCAAATAGAGCTCCATTTTCTTGCAGACGTAGCCTCAGCTGTTTTTCAAAATTTTCTACTGTTGAAATTAAAATATTTTGAGGAATGTTACGACAAACATTAGTTATTTAATTTTTTATGTACCCTGCAGATGTCGGCGGAGTTTTGTAAACAATATTTTTTATATAGCTTCACAAAAAATATCACACGAAGTTAAATCAGAAGATCGTGGAAGTCATCGAATATATCCCCCTATTCATCTTTCATGAAAGATGTTATTGAGGTATTCCGTCACAATAATACGATGAGAATAGAATTGCGCACCATCTTGCTGCCATCATATTTTTTGTCGAGTAGCAAGATCAACCTTTACTAAAAGCTCAGGCAATTTATTCTGCAAGAAAGAAAGTTTCCCCATTTAAGCGGTTATCAAAAAAGTATGACCAATCAAATATCCATTTACAATTCCGCATCACCGTATTTAAACTCCAACGATGTCAATTATCAATACGTTGAGTCCAGTGAGAATTGTATGTGGACTAATAATGACAGTTATATCTGTTGAGTTATCCATTGTTATGAAATGAGACTTCGTCACTGAAGAGAACATACTGGAAAAAAGTTGGATCCTCTTTTATCATTTGTAATGCCCAACGACAAAATTATCTTCTTAGATTGACTTCATATCATTTTCACTTACATTTTGGGTTAAAGTAATGTGGTAGGGATGGAATTTATATGTTTGTAAAATCCTCAACACAGTCATAGGAATTCCTAAATTACGTTGCAGTTCTCTAGTCGAAATATGAGGATTCAAATTTATCATTGCTAGCACTGCTAATGCACACGGATTATTAACGTCATCTTCAGCATTTATTGTATTTGCTTGCGGTTCCTCTTACGGATTCTTCTACGCTCTCGTAATAAAATTCTTCTTATCTGCATTGCATTTGGATGTTATCTAAACGGATATCTATTACGATACAATCTTTCTGCTCTACAATAATTTTTGTCCAGTACTTTTTGTCCAGTACTGCTTTAGTACTGCAAGTACAAGAATAATATCAACAATATTTCATTTGAACTGTAAACGGCTATTTTGAAAAAATTTTGAAAAACCCACTAATGTAAAAACATTGAAAGAAAAAGCTATATGAAAAAAAGAAGAAAGTTGAATCGTTTAATTGGGAAGGATTGGATTCAATTCCGTGCGCGTAAGCGTATGTCAAGCAGTGTAGATAGATTGCGGAGACGCGCGCGCGTAAGAATCCCATTCTCACGCGCATGCGTACATGGATAACGCCGGTACTATTTAGTACTAATTTTCAAGCTCCATAACTTGGAAAGTACTCAATGAAATGTAACTTTATTACAATATTTTGGGAAACTCTCGAGATAGGCTACAAAAGTATGTAAAAAAAAATAGGGATTTCTATTTAAAAAAACATTAATAACTTTGACCTGATTTTGACAAGGTCACTGAAGGTCAAGTCCTAGAAGGTCAGCTACTAGATCTTCTGCCATCAAAAATATGATGTTTTATTTAAAAAAATCGATGTGACCTTGATCTGACCTTGGCGACGCCACTCAAGGTCAAATCAATGGTACCTTCTTATGTCTCTCTCCGAACCACACAACTTTTGTTTGACACATTTTTCCGTATCTATCATAGTTTTCGAGAAATCTTAATGCATTATTTAAAACCTTGTATAAGGGTGTTTTAAAATTTGCGCCTGCGAAATACAAGACATCATACTTTATGCTAAAACAAACCTAATTCTTGTTTTCTTTTGCAAAATTGCATCTGACAAATAATTTTTGCAAGAAATTAGGTTGAAGAATGAATAAGCACTCTATGTGGCACTCAGGGCGCGCACTCCTTGTTCACTTGTACCTAATCCTTGACTAGTATTCATAAGTAATATTGTAAAATATTAATACGGCTTTGTGTTATAATTAGTTACGACTACTTAAGTCTGTACTTAACTAAATTATAAGAATCAATTACGTGAATACTTGACCATGATCTTCTTTTATATTGTATTGCTTAAAAAAATGAAAAGATAGCAGAATAAATTATTGCTTTCATTTTTTACGTAATAATAAGTAAATGGATAAAAGAATTATTTAATTTCGTAGATCTATCAGATCTATTTGAAAGTAAAAACAAATGTAAATAATAATATGACGCACGCGTCGGCTCTGAGCACCACATAGATCAGAGCCCTTATTTGTTAACTTCAACTTGTTCTCTTGCAAAATCTACTTGTCAGACGCAATTTTGCAAAAGGAAAAAGTTATTTCTTTTAGCATAAGTATGACGTCTTGCTTTGCGGGAGCGAATTTTGAAACACCCTACATGTGTGTATATATTTTATGTAAATTTCACTATTCTATTATTATTATCATTATTATTCTATTGTTGATCGACTTTGGCATCAGAATATGATTTCTTTTAAATTGTTTTGATTATCATAAATTGAAATAATCGAGTATATAAGTTTGCAGTATGTTTTCGTAATATCTTTTTCTTTTCCTTGAAAAATTTTAGTATGCACAGAAAAATGTTAATATTTCAACATTTAATAATATTTATAATATTTTTTTGAAAGATGGAATTTTTATGTTCCAAATCTTAAAATTATATACAAAGTTTCGTCAGATAAGAGTTTATCGATCACATCAACAAATACACAGCTACAATTCGGCTTTAGTCTATAAGTTTTATCATAATAGCATTTTTTAATTATTATTACAAAATAATGGTTTATATTATAACTAAGACATGGTGTCTATGAATTTCAAACTTTCTATTCTTGACCGCATAAATTTCATGTATCTCTACAAAGTATATAAGATTATTGATAATATTTTTTCAAATTCTACAATTCTTTCTAATTTTCGTAAGAAATTTTATTAAATTCACAGACTTCTATAAATAGTCTTTGCCTCCATGTTTGAAGACAGCGCTGGACAGCGCCATATTTGTGTTCACTGACTCTCACATAGATAAATTACACGAATGATAACGTTAGTGTTTTTATATATTATAAATTTACGAAGAAGACAAGATGCATACATATACATATGGAAACTAAAACAAGGACAGCTTGGAATCAGGTTTATCTCTTTCTATTACATTGAGTCAACAATCTATTTATATAATTAATAAATTACAATAAAAACAATATTTATCACGATTTATTATTCTATTTATATAAGTCTGTGGTTAAATTATTCAATACATTAATGAACAAACATGTAAAAGGCTAGAAAGTTTTATTGATTGAAGATGAAGCTTAGTGCAAAAAATTGTGCAATGGCCGTGAGTCGATTGCATTATTGATCAGAATTTTCTATTTATTTCCCCCAAAACTTCACATACGTATACATACATGTAACTATTATATAAATATTTTTTATTTAATAGCTAAATCTGCAAGAATGTATTTGCAATGATTTTATATTAGCCTTTATATTGTATTAAATTTTTAAATATCTTTAAATATTTTCTTCTACGTATGTGTAATGCAAACATTGACTTATTTAAATTGATATTGAATTTATGGCATATACAAATAATACAATTATTCATAGTACACATGTTCTGTATACGGAATAAAAAGCAAAAAATATTAGAAAATTCATATTAATAATTCAATATATAGGATCAAAGCAAGAAAACTACTATTTTTGTATCTTTTTTATATTTATTGATATAATATATTATTTGCATGATCTGTAATGCATGACAGGATGCTAATCTAGATGCTCCTCACAGGATGACGAGCCACCGGAAATCACATATTGCGTTGTGGAACATACGGGTACGCTCACGCTACAAGCAATGACACCAACCTTGCCAATGCCAGCAGAGGAGGAGTTAAATAAAATGTTTCTCGAGCTTGTTGACGAGTTGGACTTAACTCAAACCAATCGACAAGCAGTTTTGGCACTTCCAGCTAATAAAAAGTGGCAAATATATTGCTCCAGGAAAGGTAATGACACATTAGACAACGGAGGCTTGCGCACCACTGACCTTAGCGGCGATCCCGAAGATTATATCAATAGATTGAAGACGATAGCGAATGTGAGTAAATAAAAATGTTTAATGGAATCTACTATAATGATGGAATAAATCATTTTGTTTCTTTGTACGTAAAGTATTACTTTAAACAGATTCCGAATAGGTTTTTGTATTAGATGAGTTTTTAAAAATATTTATTCGCACCATGGAGATGTCTTTCTACAATATAAAGAAATAAACAATACAAATACATTTTATATACATTTTTTTTTAATAAAATAATTTTGACATTTACGTGAATGGCATGAATTAATGTGGTTTACTTCAAATTGCAATCATTTTGTCTTGGAAATTTTCTTATTGAAATTAAGAAGATGCCATGAGAAAGATAAGATATAAGAATCAAAATTAAAAGATTGGTAAATAGCTCGTAAGAAAATTTAAAACTTGTAAAATAGCTACCTCGTATACTTACAAGTTGCTTCACAATTTTCAGAGTTTTTGTCATGTTTTTGCGTATATTCACAATAATATGACTACTAAGGCTTAATAATTTTTGCTGAAAAAAAGTTATAAAAAATTGAATTGCAAAACATTGTATTTTTATCATATATATATATATATATATAAATATGTGACAAACCTATTGGACATTATACAGAATCCTTTCCCGGAAGAAGATGAAGAGGTATCAAATCAAATGCGTCAAGCAGAAGCTCTAAAGACTGCCCTGAGGACGCAGCCGCATAGCTTTGTTCTCAGATTTATAGAACTAGATGGTTTAAATGCTTTGTTACAAGTTCTAGAAACTATGGATACCGAAGCAGCTAATAGTAATATCAACACCAGTGTTATAGGATGTTTAAAGGCTTTAATGAATAATTCGGTGAGTTTTATCAATATAGGTAAGCATTATCCATAAAAATCTTTATTAATAAATAAATCTTTATTAATAATTAACTATTTATTTTTATTTAATAAGCAGCTTACCTAATTGTTTCATACTTGCATGAGGGTTGAGAACGTGAATCATTGTTCAATGATGCTTCTAATAAGGAAAATCTTGCATGTATCACAATTTTTCTTCTTTTAATTTTAATTAATATTTCTTTCTTTCTAGAATGGTAGAGCGCATGTGTTAGCGCATCCGACGGCAATCAACACAATATCACAATCACTCGCATCTGAGAATATAAAAACGAAAATCTCTGTCCTAGAAATTCTCGGTGCAGTTTGTCTAGTGCCAGGCGGTCACCGCAAAGTTTTAGAAGCCATGTTGCATTTCCAACAATATCATTCCGAAAGAACGCGCTTCCAATGTATAATTAATGATCTTGACAAAAATTTCGGCATCTATAAAGACAATTTATCCCTGAAAACAGCGATCATGTCATTCATTAACGCTGTGCTAAATTATGGACCTGGCCAAGTAACATTAGAGTTTAGGTTGCACTTACGATATGAGCTACTGATGCTCGGCATCCAACCTATTATCGAGAAATTAAGAAAATACGAAAATGAGACACTCGATAGGCATCTCGATTTTTTTGAGATGGTACGAAATGAAGATGAGAAAGAGCTCGCCAGGAAGTTTGAAAAGGATCATGTAGACACTAAAAGTGCTAGCGCCATGTTCGATCTTTTGCGACGGAAACTCAGCCATACTGCTGCTTATCCTCATCTTCTTAGCTTACTTGAACATTGTCTTTTATTGCCACGTGAGTTCTTGGATTGATAGATCTTACTTTTAGCAAAAACATTCTATAATGTAAATTAATTTTTTTCAGTGGATTACGGTTCGCATCCTCAACATTGGTTGTTATTCGATCGAATCGTTCAGCAAATTGTTTTACAGTCTGAAAGCAACGAGACGGGTTTAGTAAGAAATTCCGATGTGGCTCCAATAGATATAAACGTGAAAGAAATTGTTCATCTTCTCGCCAAAGAGGAGGAACTTGTGGCAGCAAGGAAAAAGGCTGAGGAGATGGAACGCGAAAATTTGGACATGTCTACAAAATTGGCTAAAAAGGAGCAAGAACTTGATTTGAGAACTCAAGAAAAAGTATTATCCAAATTCCATATTTTTGCCAATAACAATTAACGAATCTTTTATAATGATCTCCAATAATAAAATCCAATCCAATAACAAATTTTATTTATAAAAAGTAGTCACAGACATACTATATACAGTCTATACAAAAAGAATTTTATTTTCTTAGTTTAATTTACATATTTGCTGAAACTATCACAACTTTTCAAATACGTTAAAAATATTACGATTGATGTATAATAATATAAACATGAGAAAAACATACATATTATTCAGACGTAAAGGTATTTTTAGATATACTGAATACATTTTTAATGTAAGTCTAATCAGTATATAAAAAATGATAAACAACATTTCTTTTTTTTTTCTATAAATTTATTTAATATAAAATAAGTTATTCGTTCTCCTTATATTTTATTCTTATTATCTTTAATATGTCATAAATTTATGTCATATTTTTTTTAATTGTCATTTATTGCTGGATATTATTTGCTCACAAATAATACTTATACGGCGTGAACAAATAATCATTATATATGATTATTTATTTATAGGAAGATATGGAAGCAAGTTTAGCAAGAATCAAAGAACGTCTTGAAAAAGAGACATCGATGCACATAGAGACAAAACAAAAAATTTCTGAATTGCAAGATAACCTTGAGACATTGTCGCGACAAGTTAACAACGAAAAATCAGAAAGGAAACGTCTAGAACAATTAGTAGCTTCAGGAAGTTTGCCAGACGATGCAAAAGCCACTTTAAAAATTGTGGAAGATGAAGTACTCGAGAAGGTTGAGACTAAACTTACTCCGCCACCACCGCCACCTCCTCCATTAGCACCTCCGCCACCTCCTTGTTTAATGCCGGCTGCTCCTCCGCTTATGAAGGTTGTTACTATATATTTAAAAGTTTATAAATTAAATATTTGTTATGTAACAGCAATAAAAAAATAATTTAACGTTTAATAATTAGTTTAGAAAACAGTACACAATTAAAAACACTTTCTAAGATTTGTTACAATCAATACATAATTACAACATATAATTTATTATATAGTAATTATCTTTAGCCTGATAATTTAATTCAAATTACATGTCTTAGATGGAGATAATAAAGAATGTTCCACAGCCGAGTAATCCTTTGAAATCGTTTAACTGGTCCAAAATACCTGAGCAGAAATTGCAAGGCACGATATGGTCAGAATTGGACGATTCAAAACTCTATAACGTAATGGACCTCGAGTCCATTGATAAGATCTTTTGCGCTTATCAAAAAAATGGCGTTTCTACGGAAGGCTCGATAGAGGACTTGAGAACATTAGGAAAGAATAAGAAGACGATGTCGGTAATTGATTCGAGAAGAGCGCAGAATTGCACTATATTATTGTCAAAATTGAAAATGTCTGATAATGAAATTACTAGAACGATATTATCGATGGATCAGCAGAATATTTTGCACATCGATATGGTGGAGCAGTTGCTAAAGTACATACCATCCTCGGAAGAGGCTGCCTTGTTAGATATCCATCAAAAAGAATTGCAGAACAGGGCTGATTGTTTCTTATATCAAATATCAAAGTTAGTTGTATTTCTAACATTATTTAACTCTTTTAGATTCTCTCTCTCTCCCTCCCCTCTCCCTCTTCCTCTCTCTCTCTCTCTCTCTCCCTTCCTCCCTCCCTCTCTCGCTTCCTCTCGCTTTCTCTCTCTGAAATTATGGTAACTGTTTTCATCGATTAATTAATTTTCGAATTATTTCAAAATTTTAGTCTTTCTTTAAGCAAGAACAAAAGAGATCAATAAAACATAGAACAAATAAAACGTAAGATTTCTCTTGTTTTTAGAGTGCCACATTACGAACAGAGATTGCGTTCTCTTCATTACAAAAAGAAATTCGCAGCTAGCATTGCGGAATTGACACCGAGGATGCGAGCAGTTTTAGAAGCGAGCCGACAAGTAGCCAGATCAAGGAGACTCAGAAAACTTTTAGAATTAGTTTTAGCATTGGGAAATTACGTGAATCGTGGAAACGCGCGGGGTAACGCATGCGGCTTTCGATTAGCTTCTTTGAACCGTCTAGTCGACACAAAATCTTCTTGTTCCAAGGGTACAACTTTACTACATTACCTTGTACAAATTCTCGAAGCCAGATTTAGAGAAGTCCTAGAAATCGAAGAAGACATGCCGCATGTTAAAACGGCTGCTAAAGTTAGTATGGCCGATTTGCAGAAAGAAGTGGCCAACTTAAAAAACGGACTGCAGGATGTTCAAAGAGAAATAGGTAATAACGGATTATACAATTTTAAGCAACTTGAATAAAAATTCGAATAAATGCAATTGCATAAGTTTAATTTAAAAGCTCATGAGTATTTTAAAACGATTAATTATGTCTATGATAATTTCTATTTTCTATGCCTTTTCTGTGCAAAAATGCTAATGATTATCTAAAAGTATTTAAAGATACTTTTAGATTATTGTTAGCATCGAAAAAAATAAATTTTTATTGTAACATTTATCTTATTTCAATTTCACTCATTTTTTAGAATTTCATCGAGGTCAATCTCAGGTGCTTCAAGGAGACATGTTTTTACCAGCAATGAGAGACTTCCAGGCGCAAGCCACATGTAGATTAGCAGAGGCCGAAGACTTATTTCAAGACATGAAAACTAGAGTAAGAATAAACAATTAATGTTAATTGCGATTGTGACAAATAATATATCTGACTATAATATAACTAATATAATTTTACCAAAACAGTTTGATCGAGCAGTGAGACTATTTGGTGAAGATTCGGCTGGTGTTCAACCAGATGAATTCTTCGGCATTTTTGAAAACTTTTTACAAGCCTTAGCTGAAGCAAGACAAGATGTAGAAAATATGAGAAAGAAAATCGAAGAAGAGGAACGTAGAGCGAAACAAGAACAGGAAGTAAGCAATATTGTTTCATAAATACATGTATAAAGAAAGAACCCATTTGCCTACAAATTGATTACCTACAGCCATAAATAGTATACTAGATCGCTAACTTCTGAGTCGATTTAATGACAGCAACAGTATATAATTATGTTATACATATATGTGTACACGATGTGTGTTGTGTATGTATGTGCAAAATTATTGGAGCGGCCATTGAATGAACTCAACCGAATATCCGGCCGGATTTACAGCGTTTTAATCAAAGTTAGCGATCTAATACTAGTGTAGACATCTATGCCTACAACATCGTTTGCCTATATCTTATTTGCCTATAAATCGATTATGTTGGGTTATTTTGTGTATCTCTCATAAGACAATGATCTAGCCGTATCGATCTCCGTTTACAATTTCGGGAGGCGGGAGCCATTAAGTTAAGAAGAAGAAGCCTACAGTTCGATTGACTACGAGCACTATTCTTTGCTTTAAAAACACAAATTATTTTTTTATACAATTTAAATATTTGTAGGCAAATCGATCTGTAGGTAACCAATTTGTAGGCAAAAGGAACTCTCTTGCGTAAAAAAACGTATAAAATGTATAAAACGTAAATATTATATTGCATAATTTCTTACAGCTCCGAAAGAGAACGATAGAGAGGAAGAACTCGCGGGAGGGTATATTAAATAGCATATCTTTAAGTAAGAAGAATGAAGTAAATAGTAATGGACAACAAAATGATAACAAAGGTGAATTCGACGACTTGATATCTGCTCTTCGAACTGGTGATGTGTTCGGCGAAGATATTGCTAAATTCAAAAGGTCAAAACGAAGACCTGTTACACCTAGCAGTCAAGAATCACGTAGACATAGTACTCACAAGGAAGATTCCCGAGAACGTCACTGAAACTCCAATAGAATCAAACAGATCATTTGTCAGGATATAAGTTTTTTCATATACAAAAGAATTCATTTATTAAGAATTTTACATATCGTGTTTTAATAGCACATTACAGGGGGTGATCTAATTACAAATATAAATAACATTCCATAAAATAACAAAAACAAAATTAATCTGAGCTAATAAAAGTCAGCGAGAGGAAGTGCACAATAAAATTTTAACAAATAAATTTGTTACTCCATTTAATGTGTTGATGTCTTCTTTATTTAAAATCTTGAGAAATCGTTGAATGTTTCAATTCTCTTTGGAATCATCATCAGCAATATTCTTAATGCATAAAATTATGTAGTAAAATTATAATCACTTATTGTAATAATTACAAATGTAATTTAATATAAGAATTAATGAGTCAAAAAGAAAATCTGAAACAAAAAGTCAAAATTTTAAACGCCGCGTTAATATTGTGCATAAAATTATGTAGTAAATTTATTATCGCTCAGTCTTGAAATATAAGTTATGTCAAATTATTTAACATAGATGCATAAGCATGATGTAATCCATCTGTTTCAGAAAGCAAGTTAAGTTCATTTTTTTTGCATACGTATATGTACTTTCTCAGATATTAACTGCTTGTTTAACGTTCTTTTTGAATCAAGTATTTTGATGTTCTCCCAATCAAATTCGTGATTTTATTCCAATCTGTAATCCGGGATAACAGATTAGCTATTTGTATTTCAATTTATGTGATTGCGATATTCTGCAATCCTAGTATCGTATTTAGTCTCCTACTCGTTTGATCTGCGTAAGTTGTATCGCAATCTTTGCACTCAATTTTATACATAACATTTTTGTTCGCATTCTATTCTACATAAAATGTATTAAAAAGTGATTATTTGTGATTATTAATATCCAAAGTTTCATGATGAGATTTGGTAATTGTGTGTAGGTGAGTTACTCGTTATTTTTTTGGTTGATTTTAAATATCTCAAGTATATGAATTTAAATAGATTACATTACAGTTCTATCAACCTGTGAGTGATTCTACCTTGACTGTTCGCGAAATCTAATATGGATTAAGAATATTGCTGATGAAGATTCCAAAGAGAAATGAAACGTTCAATGATTTTAAATAAAGAAGACATCAACACATCAAACGGAGTAATAAATTTATTTGTTAAAATTTTATTGCGCACTTCCTCTCGCACTAACTCTCATTAGCCCAGATTAATTTTGTTTTTGTTATTTTAAAGAGAGAGAGTCCTTGGTTAACATATTTATTCTATAAAATTATTTGAAGCGTTTTAGACACGCGCGTGTGACATTACATACAAAAATCATATTAATTTAATAGTGCATTTCTAGACATATTTAGACGTGAAATGCTCTTTTAAATTCAACTCGAAAAAAATAACGTAGAAATTTATTGTCTAAACGATTTATATATATGTATACGTGTATGTATATACATATAGGGTAAAGTTGCCTATTATGAGGTACTTTTTTTAAAGGCTTGTAATTTATTTAATTTGTAACCTGAATTTGTACCTTCAGGTCAAATTTATGAAAAATATATTTAAATTTTATTGTCAAAAGTTAGTAGTCGATAATAGCTATATTTTGTTGTATGCGAAATTTTTTACCAAATGTGCCGATTTTGATCATTCAGAAAAAGTGTTCCTAATATGAGGTGGTATCTCATAACAGGAAACTAAGGAAAAAATAAAGATAAGCTTTTTGTACGCACTTTTATTATATTACATACAAGTAGGAACAAGGAATTTAATTGTTATATATAATAATTATATAATTTTTCGATGTGTGTGATGTGAGTATGTGTGATGTGAGTATGAATTATCTTAACAATAGCATCATCATTTTTAACATTTCGTTCGATAGTATGTTTTGAGATATTGAATTGTTTAGATGCTCTCATATTAGTTAAGAATAGCCGGAGTATCTCATATTACGAAATCCATGTTTACAATTTCACGATCACCAAATCTAATCTTTACAGTTAAACAAATCATTATATCACATATTTTCCTATGAATACGATCTTACTCTATCACTGAATGTAAACTTTATTATCTAATATTTATATTTATATATAATAATAAAACAAGATTTAAAGACTAACTTCAATAAAATTTGACAACATTCAATTTCACAAATATTTTTTTGTAACGACTACACGCATGATCTATAATAATGAATTTTCTACTAAACAGGTTTCACACTAAGAATAAAAAGTTCATGATAGAACCAAACACATACGCTTATTAGCATAACATAAACTCCGCTATCTTATATTATATAAGAATTCATTCCATAATAGGCGACTTTACCTTATGCGTGCGTGCGTGCGTGCGTGCGTGCGTACATGCGTGATATATACACACGCACACGCGCGCGCGCGCGCGCGCGCGCACACACACACACACACACACACACACACACATACAGGATGTTCTCCAAGTTTTTACCAACCGCCTTTGTGTAGATTGAACGAACTAAATTGAGTCGAAAGTCCTCTATCATTTTATAATAGTTAACAAAATATTAATTATTAAAAATTTCTGAATATTGGTCTGGAATAATTTTTTATTCAAATACTATCAATTTTACAGGCAAACTGCAAGAGACAAAAATCATTAATTTTCTTCTCATAGAATTCTAAGAATTTTTTCAGAATTTTTTAGTACTTCATTTTCTTATTTTTACTAACATGAGAAAGTATTAAAAAATTCTGAAACAATTCTGAAAAAATTCTCAAAATTCTATGAGAAAAAAATAAACAATTTTTGTTTCTTATTTTTGCAAAGATGTTTGCTTGATAATGTTTGCGTAAAAAATGGTTGAAAACCAATATTCAGTGATTTTTAATAATTAATATCTCATTAATCATTGCGAAAATTGCAAAATAGTAGAGGACTTTTCGAGTCGTTCAGTTTAGTCCGCTCTATCTACACAAAAGCGGTATAAAATATCTTGTAAAATATTCAATTTTTTATAATTTTAATACTTTTATACACGGAATAATGAGACTATTCAATTAACATTGTTGTTAAGTTTTAACAAAAGGATTATTAGTGTTTTGGAAAGCTCTCAAGATAAAAGAATATGTAATGAAAAATAGGATATACCATTTGGAAAAATCAACGTAATTTTCATATGACTTTCAAACGATTATTCAAGATCAAACCAATGACTCCATCTTATGTATACCTCGAAATCATACAACTTTTGTCTGAAACATTTCTTTTCTAAAATGCTCCAGAGATAAAAAAGGTGTATGAGTGGTCTTAAACACCCGATATATATATATATATATATATATATATATATATATAGAGAGAGAGAGAGAGAGAGAGAGAGAGAGAATTTTACAAAATTTAAAA
>JAANIC010005876.1:197527-208951 GCA_017607545.1 Acromyrmex charruanus | reverse complement strand
TATTATATGTTTAAAAAATAAGAAAAAGATATCTAAAAAATAATTTAATAAAATAATATAGAATTTCTTGAAGCATGTTATACAATATAATATATGTTTATTTTACAAAAAAAAAATCATTAATTTAAGTTACACATGATATTTAAGTTATACATTATTTCGTGTAACTTATGTTGATTATCACAATATTTTATATAAGGAATGCAAAAGTTCTTTGGTTGAGGGTATGAATGCTATGGAAGAAACTTAATGATCGAACCAAACTCTTCAACATCTCGGATTTCCTTCCAAGTTAGCAAGAAAAGTCTAATTGTCTCTTTAAAGAGAGAGACAGAGAACGAGAGAGAGAGAGAGAGAGAGAGAGAGAGAGAGAGAGAGAGAAAGAGACCTGACACAATTGCTTTGATTACAAATTCATAAAACGTCGGAAAATACATTTTCTTAGTAGATTCATTGAAATTAGCACAATTAAATACCGATGTATTGAGAGAATAGCAGAAGAAAATGCGACTTAATAATTTATATCAATTTCATTAATAAAATGAGTATTAAGGCTCAATTGAAATAAATCAATACAATAAAATAATGCCGATTGGAACCATAACACAGTGTGAAATTTGATTTATTTAAAATAATCGCAATCGCAAACGTTTTGATCCAATTTCGGATCCTTATCAATGCTCTCACATAAATCGAAATGTTAATAGCAATTATTATATCAAGTATTACATCAATTTCGACATTATCAAAATCGAAAATATTAAACTGATTTATTTATATTTTCGTTGTAATATGAATAGAATTACTACACACGGCAAAAGTAAAAGCAAGCAGAAATTATTATTAAAGAATTATATGTTCGTGTAATATTTGTTAATTTAATACAATCTTGCATTAATACGCAAATACATACAATTCAAATAGATACATAAATAAGTTACTTCTTACTACATTTTCAATAAAGCGACATTTCCATAATTTTTGTTATGCATTATCGTTATGCACAAAATAAAATTATACAAAACACTAGTTGTACACATTTTTTCAAAAACGATGTGTCCAAGCAAGATTTACATCGCACTTTCGTTCGTCCTCTGATTTTTCGTTTCATCCTCTTTCGCTCAATAGAACGCGCTCATCGTGGAAAATCGCGCCTGTGAAAAGGTGTGAATCTCCGGCCCTCGAAAAAGCGCGACAATACCCATGGTGCCGGACGCACAATGAACCCTAAACCCACAATGTAGTCACTGTATCCGTATAGAAGATAGAGTACAAGCAGGGGTGGAAAAGGGCCCTCTCTTTCCACTACCCTCGCCCGTCTACCTTTCTTCGCAATTCCGCCTCGAGGAGTCGAGGATGGCCCGGACGTGCTCTTGACGGTGCATTTTCAGGCGCGCAATATTTATACGAGTCGTGTATCGCTTTAAAGCGCCAACCCATACAGTGTAACCCAAAACCCCCACGTAAAAAATTTACCCGACACACTACATGCAACCACCGCCACCAACCGTACATGTCAAAATATTTTCTGAACCGAGACCTTACCTCTTCACACCTCCTTTCGCACATTTTTTCATTCCATGTCTTTCATCCTTTAAACGAATAATATAAATTGTCTTACAGAGAATTTTTTTTATGTTCATGAATAAAGATTGGAAACGAAAACATTTTATTCTATTTTATACCTAATTTACATCGATTGACCTTAATTTTTTAAATAAAAAGAGTTTCTAAATTATTAAGTAAAATATCTTGCAATTAATAATCAAATTAATATACAAAATATAATTGTGTAAAATTAAAATGTTTTTGTAAAAGATTTGTAATTAGTATGTGTCCCACAGAGTGCATGCAAATAAACATATACAGACCCACGGCATCGACATATGCGTATTATTGAATATATTGTCTCTATTGTATGACGGACGTAGGATAGGACATAGTGTCCTATTGTTCGAGTTATCTTTTGTCACAACCAGCTGAGCCAAAATGGCCACCAGGCGATGACGTCACAATTTCATATACTCTACGTATACATACATAAATTCTACCTACAACTCAACCGAGAGAGTTGACTAAAGTATAAACAATTAAGTAGTTAAGTAACTAAAGTATAAACAATAAAAACCTAGAAATTTTTCAATTTCTAATTTTTTTGCATACAAATTTGTCAAACCTGTAACTAATTCATAGGTCATACAAGTATGCGTAAAATTTAGTTATGCGTCATCCTACTCAAGTGATTCGAAATTCATTGTTTCTGATAAAATATGAAAAGAAGCTGTTATTAGATTAAACGAAAACAATCGCACGTGAATCCGCTTAATGTCATCTATTAATTAGGGAAAGCTTATTATTGACAAATTTATGTCCAACTAATATTAGTATTGTATAAGCATATAATCAAAAAGTTGTGTATTTTATATTTTATAATTAATAAAACTCTTCAATAAAATCCATAAACCTCTATTTTTTATTTAATTACAGACTAATATTTAAAATCAATACTTAAAGTAAATTTTACGAAATTTTAAAATCATAATTGAACACTCTTTTAATTCTTTATATTTATATTGCAATTTAAATAAAATATCTTGCTGATATTCAGCAGCGTTATAAATCCTCGCATATACAAAGATATTCTCGGCAGCGATGTTACTAATTAAGAATAATTTCGATGCACATGTTAATTCTTAATTAATGTCCTTATTTTTCCCCTCCATTGTAGACTTCTTAGTATATATATATATATATATATATCTTTCTACCTTCTTCAGCTACATCTCTCTTCTGTTTCCTCCTATTCTTCCTTTTTCTTCCTTTCCGCTTATATTTCCGTCTCTAATATGTGTTATGATATCCTCTCCCTCAACAAAGTTTGCTGAATAAAAAGAAACTGCTGCAAACAAAAGCATGCTCTTGTATCTCAAACTGTTATTGCCATTACAATCAACCACAGATGACTAAGAAAAAGAGAGTAGAAACAAAAAGGAATGACAATCACAGCAGAAAATCTGATTCAAAAGATTTTATTTCTGTAAAGTCACTTTCTGATTTTAACTCGTTTGTTACTTGACCAAAATGTACTTTTTGCTATTGTTGAATTTTACACTTTCACAATGTCATTTTTTAGAACATAATAATTCCCATATAGCACTCCAAGTAAATAAAGTGAATGGCAAGGACGAGTCGCACGAAATATATATTTAAGTTTCATAAAATTTGTTTCCGTAATTACATCCCGTCCTAATCCCGAAACTCACAACGTGGTTTTTTTCTCTAAAACACAAAATCAATTGATATCAATCGATCGTCAGAATCAATAGTTAAATGATGATATTCACGCGTCGTATTTATATGCTGTCCTCTTCTATATTTCAAGGTGCAGTTAACTATCCGAAATGTCGTCCTATTCGTTGTCTAATACGACTTCTACATATGAGATATTTCACAAAAAGAAAAACAAAACTTTTTTTTATTCTCTCTATTTATTTTATTTTTAATATTAGCTTTACTGCCACTTAGATACAATATTATTGCCATATCATTATTTATAGAGATGAATATTTCCCGCTTATTAATCTATTGCTAAATACATTTTATTCTCTCCATTCTATTTTATTTTAGTTATCCTTAGCTATTTTAATCAGTATATATGTTATTATTTAATTAGTATGTACATACATATGTTAGAGATATAATAATTTGTATAATAATTTGTAGAGATAATAATCAATTGAATGAAAAATTTTAATCATCGTTATAATATTTGTCTTGAAAGTATTCAGATATTTTGTATATATAATACATATTAGCTCTGCTTTTTATTTCTGCACTAGACTGCACTAGAACTCTCTTACTTTCACCAAACATTAAACATATACCTATCTCACTTTAAGTTTCAAAAGTGTATACCAGTTCAAGCGTCACAAAAAACAGACCTATTTTTTTCTTTTTATTAAAACGAGGCTTATTTCTCTACAGCACTGACTCATTTCGCGCTAGGACTCATATCTATATTCGACTTGAAAAGTATATTAGACCAAATTATANNNATAGAGCGCAGGTTAGATTTTTAGAACGGAAACCAATTTACGACAAAAATGTTGGCGAGTCTCCCATATTCAAATGATGCTAGTAATCAGGTACGAACTCCTTCATGGTTGAACGCACTTAATTTTTCATAGAAGAAAAATACGAGCCATATTCCTACTTCGCTCTCTATGTCTTACGCCAACTCCCAACTTCGATTTTCGCCGTCCCTTCCTAGCTACTCGCGCACTTCCGCCTCCTTTTTGTCCCACTACCCCCGGTTCGGGCTTCTAGTCGTGCTGAGACGCACACAATTTCAAAATCGTTTATAGAAACCGGGTTTTATTCTCTCCTCGTCGTCCGTCTCGCGAGTTACCACCGTAATTCCCTGTTCCGTCGCTTGTCCTCCCCTCTCCAGCTGTCTTGTACATTTCTTTTCACGGAGGAAATTTCTAGCGGACGATGAAATCGATACGAGAGGAAACGAGATGATTGGATTGGAGTACGGGAATGCTTCTGGCACTCCTCTAAACGCTCCATAGCGCGCAGCCCCTTTCGATGGGGCAATCGTTGCTCTGTCTGAAAGTACAGATTCCTTGCAATAACGTGTTTCAGGTATGATAAACGTTCATAATACAGCTTATGGCATCTCTAGTTATATATATTAGGAAACATTTTATTATATAAAAATATATATATCAAAGTTATATAGTGTACTTGTACACATAATATACACACATATATTCACACATATTAATATAGATGTGCAGTATAAGGCTTGAAATTTAGAAAAAAACAATCAATACAAAATTAGTGAATTTAAATCATTAGTGCAATTTGAACATATTGATTTTGCACTAAATATTTACTATTTATTAAAGTACAAATAGAGGAAAGTCTGAGATAGGTCTGAGATAGTCTTCTAAAGAGGCGCCCCCTTATTTCTCGGAAAGTAACTATTGCACTTTATTAATACTGATAAAAACTTTATCTATTTAGATGATTAAAAAAGTAAAAACTCATTATGCATATATTTCTATACAAGCTTATTTCTATACAAAATCAGCTTAAAATGAATACTACAATAAATGCAAAAATTAAATTCTTGCTATTTTTTTTTTTTTTGTTGTAAATTGCGTAATTTAAGTAATAGTAACTATATCATTAATAATATTATACGTTTATAGTTTCTTATATCAATTTTATTTATATTTGTTTCATAATACGGCTTTAAATATAAAAACAGGTGCACATCTGTCTGTAAGATATACCATAAGCTAACATAATGTTTATAATGTTATGGTGTTAAACAGTTCTATCGGAGTTGAAAGCAATCGTGCATTATGGGAAAAAAAGATACTGAAAAAGTTTTGTTGCATAATTGCGTTTTGCAGGAGCGTCTTACAGCGTAAAATACGCATATAAATAATTAAAAAGTATTCATATTGAAAATAAACGAAAATTCTAGAAAATCTTTTTATATATTCATTTGTAGATATTTTGTACACATGAGTCCTATAAAAGAAAAAGAACAAGAATATATGACATTACTATACCAGAGCCAGTTTTGGAAATTATTTTGTCAGACGCTCATTTTTGCTTATTTTACCATAGAGAAAAGTTAATTATTACATAATTTCAAATATTATTATAATAACTGCTACATTATCTGATAGAAAATACTTTCTAGTATATATTTATGTCTTTAAAGTTTTCTTACTTTCGTTTAAAAAAAATTGTCTAAGAACAAAGTGATATGTCGGTATCAGTGACCTTCCTTTATATAACAAAATCTTTCTAAGAGATAGCTGATTTACTTAATAATTTCATTCTTCGCAACACAACAAATGTCATAAATCTGTACATTCCAGCAAAGTAGTATTGAAATAATGTGCGAAATAATAAGCAGGATGATCATGATAATATCTTACAATTAATGTAACGTACATATAATATGATTATGATTGTTATATTTTCCATGAAGCAAAATCCATAAAGCAAAAATTTAATACAAAGCTATAGTAATTGTTTGTAAAGTCAATTGTTACAATAAAAAGCAACAATTGATTGAAGAATTATCATTATTGATCTTATAATTTGAAATATACTATATGAAATAAGATATACAGATGACACAGTGACCTTGATAAACATGCATGTATCTCTCTTCATGTATAGCATTTATCTTTTGGTCAGAAGCTTTAATGGCTGTGTAAGTATATTACCATATTATTTAGATTATTATATTTCAAAGAGAATTATTATAATTTATTTATAAATTAAATTTCTTTAAGCTCATCAATCATTAAACAATATTTTTTTATATAAATGTTAATGTATTAGAGTAAGTAAAAAAGTACTATTCAATGTGTGTATGTTATTTATATGTAAATTATATGAAAAAAAAATCATGAATTTCAATAAATAGTATTAATACTCATTTCAGCAGAAATATCATGACACATGTCAACATTTAATGAAAAGTGCATCAATAATATCATTAACTATACATAATTATAAGAACTATATTAATTACAGACAAAACAATCTTTACACTTCTCATAAAGCACAACATCTTCTTTTGTGAATCTGAGATTTTTTTATATCAGACACACACACACACACACACACACAACACACAACACACACACACAACATAGAAGTTGCTCGTAACAACAATGGATATCTAGTAACAAGAGGTAACATTCAGAATTGGTTGTTTTAACAATTGTGTAGTACTTTGAGTTGTAAAGAATTTTGTATAAAACGGAGATAGAAAGAGAAAAAAGAACTTAACAAAAAAGTAAGAGAAGAAAAATAAGAACGGAAGCAGAACGTAGTGTGAACTCCCAAATACGTAGTAGATAGGCGAGAAATACACGGTTCTCGCGAAAACGCGTTTCTGAGGTATGAGAGTTAGGAGCGTAATAGTTCAATTTGGCGGCAAAGGAAAATACTGCAGAGAATCCTGCAAGTAAAAGGAGACTTGCGTTGGCGCGCGGTGGTGCTACTCGGAAAAGATTGCTGGAAAATTGGAGACGTACGGAAACATGATGTGGAGTGAAGCAATGCGGAAGTGAAGCTTAACCATCCAACATTGTCATTGATTTTTCGCAAAAAGAACATGCAAATTTTCTTTGGCACCGATTCGTTGTAATATCAGCTATGCGTATAATAGATATTATGGAATATTTAATGATTTAAATTATCGGACAATAAATTAAAACACTATATAAAACGAAACTAAAAAATTATAACTTTAAAAATAAGTGTGATTGTGAAAATAAGACAATATTTATATCTCAATTCGCTAAACTCTGATATCTAGATCTAATATTTAATTAGATGATTCCATGTCTAATATCTATCTCATATAGATATATTGTATTCTATGTCAAAATATTTTGAGGAATTATTGGTTTTGAGCACACTTCATTACATTGAAATGTTAATTGGTAACGGGAGACTTTTTTACTCGAAATTCGAGTATGTATTCACGCCTACTGTCAAATCTTAATTCAACTCCTCAAAAGTGTTACTTTTTGAAATGTATTTCGTTAAGCTTATACACACATACACACACATGCACATACGCGCGCGCGCGCGCGTGTATGTATACAGGATGTCTCGAATTTATGAATTAAACTTTAGCGAGAAAGTTTTTAAAAAATTAAGTAAAAAAGTTATGTGTACATTTTTATTTCAAGCAGTAGTTTTTAAGATATAGAATTTAAATATAGCCAATTACAGATTATACTAGTATAATATAGGTCATCTGTCTAACAATCATTAGTGCGATAGTTTAGTAAGCACAGATTTCAGCGTTTAAACATAGTCCGTATTGGTCATATTTATATCTTTATTATTATACAAATTGTTACTTAAAAAAATGTACCTATATATAATTTTTTTATTTAATTTTTTAAAAACTTTACTGTGTTACTGTGATATTTTGATTCGCGAATTTTGGGAAACCACGTATATATAATATTATCCATATATTTTATTCTTAAATAATATTGACAGTTAAATTAAAGAAAATTATTCTTAAAAATTAAAGAAAATTACTTTAAAGATATTTTTATCAAAAATAATTATATCTACTAAACGCATAAAAGTTCCAAACAATATTATTATTTTTGGAAGCAATTGTTATTAACCATTAAGAAGTTTTGTTTGCAGACAAATATTTAGATTCATTTCAAATTAATGCATATTTAATTTGATATTTAAAAAATTTGATATTTAAAAAATTAACGACACATCTTACAGAGACATTCCCAAAAATCATTAATAATAATTAATTGATAGATATATAATAGTGACAATAAATTTATGGCAAGCAATACAGAAACCCCATTAGATGTGAAACTCATCCTCAGTAATCATTTTTAACTTGTCGTTTCTTGTTTCGAGCGACATCGCTTTGCGGGCTAAACGGATCGCGCTTAATGGCTTGGAAAAATCGAAATCATCGCGCACATGAATACGTAAGCAGTTTTTTTCAATGTGCACGATGTCATATGGCGATAATGGTTATTGCATCTGTAGAACTTATTGTTGTATAGAACTCCAAATACCATGTTTGTTAATATTATCTATGATTAACTAACGAGATTGTAATTCGTTACAATTTACAAAATAATAAGAACTCTAATTTTTATTTCAGTACACTTGAAGAATTTTTATATAACATAATCGTCTTATATTGTCAACGTAATAATATTGATAATATATATTGATAATAGATTAATATATATAGTATGTTTGTATCAATAGATTAATATTTATAAATTTGTACCATTTGCAACAAGTTAATTTTACATTCTTAAACAAAATACGTTAACTCAAAAACATTATTTTTATTATATATAATAAATAAAACAAGTATTGCATACACACATATTACAAACTTGATCAATTTTTATAATATTCGCATTCGAGAAGCATCATAAATTCAATTCGACTACATGAACGTATTTATGATTTTAGTAGTCGTTTATCGTCTCGATGAAAGACTAGTGAATTTTCATATGCATATCAGAAAAAACACGCAAAAACACTCTATTAAAGTATAAAAATGTTATAGCGTTACATTTTTTTATCATCTTGTCAAATTTTAAACAATAATATAATTTGTCTATTAAAGTTTTTAAACATTGCAAATGATTGTTTGTTCCGTATTCAATACAGAATCCATCCTGTTCCCTAGATTGATAAATATCGAACTTTCTTTCCAATTTAGTTGCTAGTATTCGGGTATAAAGTTTATATAAATGACTTAGAAGACTGATCGGTCTGTAATTTTCAAAATTTGTTCTGTCCTCCTTTCTTATGGAGAAGGATCATAATACAATTATTCCATTGAGTGGGAATATTTTGGTTATAGAGACAGAGGTTGAAAAGCTTTTAAATTTTATCGATTAAACATGCCCTCCTATTTTTTACTTTTATCACTACATTCTCTGTGACTTAGCCTTCCCAGGAGCTTTATCGTTTTTCATCTTCTCTCATCTTTTGAAATCTCCGAAATGTCTTCTAAACCTTGATTCTGTACTTTATGATTGTTTATTTATATCTAAGTGGATCTGATTTGTATAAAATGTTATATAAAATTTGTCTACTATGTGCAACAGATCTTTCCTATTTGATATCAAGTTTCCTTCTCTATCCTTAAGTTATATGATTTTGTTTTTTTTTATAATTTCTCACAAATGTATGTTTTTTCTTAATAAAAGTATATTTCTTTTTAGCTTATATTTTATTTAATTTTTAAAATAAATATATTAACGTAAACATTTAAAATATTTAAAATTAATCTTATCCGTTATCTACATCTGAATATAGATACGTTTTACATAAATTATTTTACATAAATTATTTTCTTAAATGACTAGAATCATTTTTCAAAATTTACTGTAATATTATTACTATGTTAGAAATGTCATATTTTTATTTTAAAAATCTCACCTGGACTTGTATTGGAGAATGACCCTTTTGATTGTGAAAATCCTAAAACAAAGAAATAAATATTAATTAAATTATCAATAAAAATACTAATTAATAATTAATCAATTAAAATAGTTTTTATCATTAACTAGTTTATTTCACTACAAATTTAAGTCTGCAAATAGTAAGATTAATATTTATCCATAAGTATAAAGTAAGATTGATAGTTTGACGTTAAATTTCCACTCTTTTTGATCATTAAATAAATCAGTAAATGTATCATTAAATGAATAGATATATCACATATTAACGCGAATTTTGTGAAATTAATGTGACAATTTCTTCTTTATTGCGAATTAAGATATTCTAGATCTCAATGTTCTTAATTATTTTTTCTGCCTACATAAACATACGTCACGATGTAGCTTAAGTGTGCCACTCATAATTTGTTAATATTCAGAATTAACTGTAATTCAATTAATTAAAATCATATTAAAAAATTTTTCTCTGTTTCAAAGAAAAAGAGGTTTATGATCTTATAGGTAATCTGATTCAAATAATTCTTATATATGTATACAAGAATCAATCATTTCTATTTTTTTCGGCAATGATGACAAATTGATGAAAAATTGATGACAAATGTCGGAATTAATTAATTCAAAATCTTAAACCAACGAAACTAAAAACATTTTATCTTTTCCGAGGAAAGGAGAAAATTTTTTTTAAGTTATTTGCGCTCAATTGCAAATACATCACTTTTGACAATTGGGAGAATTTGTCAGAGCATTTGCTTAGTTAATATGTGATAAACATAATTACTTGCATTATTTCAGCATTCTAAAGTACCTCGTAAAATATGAACTCTTTTGTCTGACGTTATGTAGAAATATTCTTTTTAATTTTTAAAGAATACGCGCAGTCGTATTCTCTTATATTTATTATATCACTATACTCACTATTTAAATACATATTAAAATTAATATTTAATTGTTAATTACTCTTTTAATTTTGCTGCATAATAAAAAGTAAATATTTTTTTTAATATTGCAAAAACATTTTTAGAGTACGTAAGAAACACTGTATATTAAGATATTTCGCAGCGTAGCCATGTTCTGATAAAGTCATCCTACCATGCACGACGTAGATGCTAGGGTGGCGAAAAACAGGGGTTGGAAAAGATTTGCCTTCTAAGAAAGTTGGGGCTTGTTGGTGGGTACAAGATAGACTTTGCGTTTTCACGGAGGGAAGGTTAGCAATGATGGTGGCGGAACTGCACCCTCAAATGACTTTAACGAGTTGGCGTCTTAAAATAGGGACGCCAAGCTTGACCCAAGTTTGCACGTTTGTTTGATAAATTAATCCAGAAAAGTACGGCTTGTCGATAGAAGATTAAACAAGCCTAATTCACTATTCGTTTTATAAAAAGCGATACGCTTCTTTTAA
>JAANIC010005876.1:127603-142557 GCA_017607545.1 Acromyrmex charruanus | reverse complement strand
TGTAATTTTGAGATAAAAATGTATTGTGTTAGTCTTAATATAATTGTTACTTGCATTATTTGCATTACTTAAAATTTAAAAATTAATGTCAATTGATTTAATATGTTACGAAACTAACATAAAATTCACTTATTCACTCATAATTAATTTCCATTGCATTAAAATTAGCTCTAATAAGAATCAAATAATTCTTCATCGTTAAGAATCAATTCGAATTGTAATTACCTAGTTTGAAGTCATCACATTGTTATTAGTGTCTGCATCAGAATTTCCTTAAATCAAATGAATTATATTGATAGATTCTTTATCGTGTATTCATTTCATCCCTTTTCTCTCATCTCTTCTTTTTCCATCTTCTTCCTTTTCTTCTTCTTCTCTTTCTTTTTTTCTTTCTCATCGCGTATCGCGAACATGTATCCTTATACAGTTTATCTTCGTGTCTGAATCATCGACAATCAACACATTGAAGGTAAAGATAGCGTAAAAGAATGGATTTGGAGAAACAAAGATGGTTGGATGGCTGGATGGTGAGGATGGAAAGGCCGGGAGATACGGAAAAATGTATGTGTCGGGCTATTTCAGCGGTTCGTGGAAGAGCTCGTTCGATTCTCAGTGTCTGGAAATAATTAGAAGCCGAGGTGGCCCGGGTGTTGCCACGGCAACCGCCAATCACAGGGCAAAGAAAAATTTTTCCCTTTATAACGCGCATTTTTCTGTGCTCGTCTTCGCATGGGCAGAAACGCGCGGGGCTCACGACGGCGTTTGCGTGGGTTGGTACGGGGATCGACAACGACGAAGGCGACGAGTACAAGTATGACGATGAGAGCAAGGAGGAAGCTGAATGATGGGGCGAAGTGATGGGGGCGGAGGTGGAGATAATGTATTCAGCGGCACGAGTGAAATACACAGGTATACAGACACTAAGTTACACAGCGGAATACCGACGCATCTCGATTGCACGTTACAGTCTACCATACGTGTGTGTTCATCTTCATGATTCGTCGATGGCGACGCAATCATAAATGACGTAAGCGATCTTTCTCCGAGGAAGAAGTAATTTCTCGGTAGTAATTCCGCATCTTAAATGACAAGAAATTCGATGACGAGAAGTAATTTGAAAATTACTTACTTGTTAACTAAATTGCATTAGACAATTTAATTCTGCATCCCTTATGTAACTGCAACTACGCGAATACGTGTGCTACGACTATTATAATAAAGTTAACTTATACATGAATATATTATATTCTCTATTATCTATTATATTTTTATTAGCTATTTAAATTCCACTTTTATCATGCGCAATTATCTTTAAGTATAACTTACTGTTATAACTTTCTGTGTATATGCACAGATAATTATAATGACGTTGTAATTTTTTATAATTAACGATAACTAATTAAACGCTAAGGTTGTACTAAGTGATAGTTGATAAAGTCATTCCGTAAAGTAACTTGTCATCATTGTACGTTATTTACTGAAAAAGTAATTCGTTACTCACACATCGACGCGTTATTTTATTTGTTACAAGTAAATTTGTTACGAATAAAAATAACTTGTTACAAATACCAAGTCACTTTTTTTTCAGTAACGAGTAACTTTTTCAATCCGTTACAAGTAACGATTAACCAACTTTTCCAATTTTGGTATTACCATTAATTGCTATAAAAAAATCGCAACGTCAATACTAAATCGTTATTATAACAAAGTAACGATAAAAAGTAACAAGTATAATGCGTACTTCCATTCCTTACATTCACACATACACCCACACACACACACACACACAAAACTTATGTTACATTAAAAAAATATTAAAAAATTGTTCTTATACAGCTTATACTTGAAAAAAATATAAATTACACATTACTTATTGAATGATGGATGAAACAAATAGTAAATTTTTATTATTGCAAGTGTTTTACATAAAGTCTTGATTGGTCTTTGACATATAAAAACAAACATGTTTATATGGTGTGCTACTTGTCACTGCAAATAAATTAACAGAATTATTACAAAACACTGCAGCAATGCACCGAGTAACAGCAGCCATCTCATTAGAATCGGGGTGTCAGTTATTATTTTGTTTGTATGATGAGACATTGCAGAGAGAGCATTGTTAGAGAGAGAAAGTTTTCTTTGATGTACCGCTTGCACTCGTAATGCCAACTTTTTCATTTGATGTAAAAGGAAATGTCTTAGACGCTTTATACTATTTTTTAACATGGTGTTATATTTTGCATGCGTATAAACCCTTTGCAAGAGATAATATTGAGGTATTATTTTACATCTCAACAAAATTTATTATTGCTAATATAAAACGTTGTATTAATGTGTTGTTAATTTTATATTTACATAATAATCTTTTCAAAATTATTTTTTAGTAAATAATACATTGAGTTGCAATATTACATGAGGGATTACGTCGATAATTATAAATTTATTATAACCGTCACAATTTATTTAAATTTTGTAAGTATAAAGATTCAGGTAAACAGTATAAAATTTCAGGCAAACACTTTCTAATCTTTATCTTTAACAAATAAATTACAGAACATTTAAAATAATAAATACACACTGTTAAAAATGTTATGAAATTTAATGTATTTTTAAGTTACATAAGTAAAATTCTAAAATTTAATTTAATGATATTGCATTAATGCATCTGAAAAGTATATTTGTGTACATGTACACGGAGAGAACGATTTTTTGCTGAAGCAATCAGTTTGAGTGTCCTACGCTGAAAGAAAAGATTAGCTAATGCAGCAAATTAAATGGTAAAATATGGCATAGCAATTGGCTGTAGCAACCAATTTTTAGTTGAAGCAACAAAATTTTGGTTGCATTAACTTATCCGCAATGTCAGTATAGGATTTCTAACATAATCATAAATTGACTGCAACCAATTAAAAATTCTATGCCATATTCAGCCAATCTTTTCTTTCAGTGTAGATACTTAAAAATTTCGACGATCTAACAATATTATTAGGTGTTGGAATTAATTCCGTAGCGTTTTTTTAATGAAAGAATGTTATTTATTTCACATGAGCATTAAAAAATACATTAATGAAAGTACTTCCCATCACTTTCTACTACTTTTGACCATCTTTCTGGCAGTACATGAATCCCGCGTCGGAAAAACGACATGTCTTTTGAGGCNATATATTCTTATCAAGCTAAATTTTTGGATACTTCGACAAAATTGTTCTCTCCGTGTACATGAAAATTAGTACTTTTCATAAAATTTTATGTGGTTTTCATAAAATTTAATACATGTAAACATTAAATTTGAGTAACTTTGTACTTCAGTAATTTAAGTAACTTAAGTAACTTCATTTTCATTGATAATATTAAATGTCTTTATATTATTATGTCTGCTTGGAATTTGCTTCCGTTACATATACATAAAATTTGCTACCTTTTTAAACAAATAAAATCAATAACATTAAAAGTAGACATTAAACAAAATTAATAACATTAAAACTTAATAATAATAATAATTAACAAATTATATAGTAGTTTTATTATAGTATTTTTATTTCAGATAGATTACTACAGCGGAGTAAAAGCTCGTTAATATACAGTTTTATTTTCATAATATATATTTTTCTCAATTACACATGATTTATCTAAAGTTTTAAAGACCAAAAATTATCATTATTTCCTCCTACTAAATTATATTTCCAATAACGATCATCATACAAATATCATTTACATTTCCAGGTATGATCATCGCAACATTTAAAAAATTTTTATTAATGTCGGCTTATTATGAGTTAAACACGATTAAAATGCTGATAAACTTAAATATAAATATAAATTACCAAGATAAAATACAAAGATACAAGAGAAGCCTTTTTATTTTAAAAGATAAATTTTTTCTTAGTGTGTTTCTATAGCACATTAGTTGTTTAAACAAAATATAATAATGTAAGAAAATATTAAGTATTACATGTATACATATATCCTAAAGTAATGTGCTAAATAATCATGATACTTTCTTATAGACACTTGACAAATGTTGTTTTTTTAACAATGAGAGACTCACACCTCTGGTAAAGTGTGGATTGAATGGTTCTTATTTTAATTAAATTTAGTAGTGAACGCTAAAAAAAAAATTGTTTTGAACTGAATTGAAAGCTGTACCTGTTCTAATTAACTTATTCAAGGATACCCAAAGCCGGATATGTAATGTCAGCGTTGTAGACATCTAAATGGGCGTGTATCTTGAGATACATGGCAGGTCACACAACGATCCTGTATTATATCAGAACATTCAACACGTCGTCGATTGTTTTATTGAATGATATCTATGGCGTAAATGATATATCTATATACAATGCATGTGGATTTATTAAGATTTACTTATTAAGTAAAATTTTTTGGATTAATCCTTAACTCGACAAATACTAGATAATACAAATCCGATATCAGAAGAATAATCATATAATTTATATAATTTTTAGTTAACATACATTTTTAAAACAATCGGAATATAAGCATACGCATATTTTTATTAACGATTTCTACAAGGATATAATTATAACTCTAATCATAAATTGAAATGTTGCAATATAATAAGTCGTATTATACGATTTAATATTTATAGCATTTTCTATATACGTATTGGATATATCTATTTGTCTCTTAAGAAATTGACGTATTGTTATTTTACATTGCAAATAATACATTGCAAATAATCAAATTGTTTTCCTAACATTATAATTAAACCATTATAAGTAAAACCGCTTTTCAAATCTATTATATTATATTAATAGTTTTTATTCTAATTTTGAGTCATTGCACGATTTTATTTGGAAAACAACATGTAATTCTTTTCAAAATAAAATCTATAATCAATCCTTTCATTGAAGCTTTATTCGCGCATAATCCTTCCGCATTGATCGTCGATTGACATAATCTCGATACGGACTATGAATCAGGAGTAAAGATCCTTTGGTGTCTCGGGTTTCTCGCGGTCAAAATTTCTTCCGGTGATCGCGAGTCGTGCACAAAATGTCGTGTAACATGACACGTATCCCTTCTGCTTAAGCACGTGGGAAGAAATCGGCCAAAGTACGTATGTGATCATAATAGAAATTCAGAAACTACCGATGAAAAGGATATGTTTCAAAACATGTCAGCTTCAATATCGACGCTAACCATCGATCCGATTCACGTTCAACAGCCACCGATATTCCACTTCCGAGCTTTTAAAACAAGCGATAGATTTTACGTCGCGATTCCTTATTCAAATAGTATTTTTATATAAGCCACAAATAATAGTAATTATTATGTTAGACAAATTTGTAAGTAAAAATCACTATTTATAAAAAAATATTATAAGAATCTAAACTATATTATAAAAATCAGCTTTTTTGAATGTCACTTTAATTTCATGATTCTATGCATACATTGAATTCATCAGTTAATTAAAAAGATTGATCAATTATTTCAAAATCAATTAATGATCATGCTGCGATCCATGTCGCTTCGTTCCAGATACATGTACAATTGTGTTCACATTATGCATCATTAATGCGCGCACTTGTAACTAATAAAAGCTCTCAGTCAACTTGTGAATATTTCAATATTTACTAGTATGTGATTTACATTTAGAAACAAGTACGTTGTGTATATTATATTCTTCTATCTTCAAATTTCTAAATATAGGTTATTCTAAATATAGCTCCGGCAAATACGCCGCGCTAGGATTTACACCGTAGAAGTCAGAAAAAATAGAAGGAGGAGTGAGAGTAATTTTCCCACCAACTACTTTGTTACATGCCTTTATGTTACTCCCCCCTATTAGTATTACATTATGATTTCAGCTTCTTACTATTAATATTAATGAAATTATTGTGATCGATTCTGTCGAGTCGATTTGTCACTGTAATAAGTAACGCCATCATAAATTATAATCTACATAAAATGATTACTGTAGGACGTGTAAAAGACTTAGTGTTATTTTGTGATACGTACGTGCAGTGGAATAGTAAAGCATGTTGTGTAGCAAAATACAAGCGCTTTGCGTTCATATTCTTTATTTAGTTTGTTATCTTGTATATCCCACCTGTTTGGGATATTTTTAGCGGCATTTTTAGCGAGCGGGATTTATGTTTAATGCATACAAAGTGCGCAGATTAAATTCAGTCCACTAAATGCAATAAACGCATTATATGAAATATGTATCTCATATCATAACACTTGTAACAATATATTATATGTAGGAAGGTTGTAATTATTATTTATTGCTTTATATTTATCATTCTTATTCCTTAATAAAACTTTATACGTCTTATTTATATGCATTATTTGTAAATTTTTTATGAGCCGTACATATCCCCCTCCCCCTATGAGTAGCCATATATCCCACCTCTATGGGATATACGGTAAAAATGCAAGGGTTTCAAAAAGTTTTTAATATGAAAAATAAATATTTTGGATTTTCTAATATTTTTTTCATATTTTTTAATAGTAGACAGTACAAAGTTTTACTGATATAGTTCGTTTACTATAAACATAGTAAATAATATTTAATAAATTAAGTGTTTGATAGGTGCAGCGTATTTACCGGAGTTAAGTTTGTATAAATATGTCTTTATACAAATATATATGGTGACTGAATAAACTTTCCTCTTAGGTTTTGAACGATAGCTGCGTTTTCGAAGCGCGCTGGGGATAATGCATAATATTTTTAATTGGATTTCTCTTACTTTCTCTATCACAGTGCATCGTACCTCCTCTTCTTGCAACTGATGAGAAAAAATGCTCAAAGCTTTGCAAAAACACTATCTTTTGCTCTACCTCGCTCTAACAGAGCTTACAATTATTTTCTCGCTTCTCGCGAAATGTTGTAGTGTAAAATTCGCGCCCGTTCTCAATGACGAATACCGCCGCTTCTTTTCAACACATTTCTCTTTTAACCTGCTATCTTCCATACGCATAACTCCCAGGTAATATTAAAACTGTAGTATTAGGAAAAAAGAACATGGAAATATTAATGATTATCTATAAATAGCAAATCAGCAAAATGCGATTTGAGAAAGATATAAGAAACGGATCATAGTCGATGTAACTTCAACGCAAATTAAAAGTATGAATAATTTTATAAAGTTCTTTAGCTGCCATAATTTCATATATTTTTCAATATTTTGTAATGTGCAAAAATATACATAATTGTATATACACCTACGTATGTAAAAATGTACATTAACATTAATGCTAACCACAAAAATCAGAACACTTTTAATGCAATTTGTAAAATTATAAAATTATGTTCACACACGCACATACATATTAATACACATTAATTTTTATTAATATTCTTGTGGCTTCCACGGGTGCTTTCTATATAAAGATTTTGCGTTTCGTGGATTTTCTCCGTGTCCAGATTCATTCTTGGAATGCCAACGTTTTGTGAACCTTGCACTTCATCAGCAGGCGAGAAGCAGCCTGATACTGTGTGCGCGAAACGCATAATCTTTATATTTATTATTATTATTATTATTAAATATTATACTATTAAATAATAATTAAATATGAATTAATAATGATAATTCCACAAATTATTACCTCTATAATTATTATCTCCATAATTTATAGCTTTGTAATAATATAATAGGTTCTAATGACTGGGACGGAAGATCATGATTCTGCATTCTTTAAGATGATCTTCTTAAAATGAAGATAATTGTGTCACACCTGCATATTTGTTTTGATTAAGGTTCAACGTTACACTCAATATAGCAAATTCTTAACCTTTCAATTTCTGATATTATTGTTATTATGACAGGATACTACGATCAACTATTGAGTATCATTGCCTTCTAAGATTTCAAAAAATATGACATTCTTGATATTAACATTTACACACGGCAATTAAATGTAAATTATTACAATTTTTTAAAAATGGACATGTTCTATAAAGGCTTTTTAATATAATACTAAAGATAATATGAGATTTAAACTCTAGTGAATCAAATCATCATAATAATCATGTCAATAAGAGCCGACACGTTTTGTTGGTGTGCATATGTTTATTCAAATATATATATAATATAGATTAATTACGCAAATTAATAACGTTTCGATCCTTTGTTTAGGATCATCTTCAATGCTATTCCAAGTAACGCTTTCATCGCGAATGTCAAGAATTAAAAATCATAACTAGTGTTAAAACAATTAAGTCGCTTTTACATATAACATAGTTCCAAGAAATTATCAATGCGTTAAGCCGTAAGGTGCGTTCCAGATTTACTAAATAATAAATCAATTACATACATAAGTAAAAGTAAAGTACAGGTTATGTTTTAAAAACTTACATGTTAAGCTATGTTAAACTGTTGTTGTCCGTTCGACATGTAGATCTCGTGTGAGAATACGATAAACAATCGATGTTACGTGCGATACAACTGTTGTGGAGAGGGAGAAAATCTTACGTTATAAGTATTATGTCTGAGTATGCTAAGATCTAACAGATCAGTATCATTTTTTAAATTTAAACCATTTTTTTGCTGTTTTATATAAATCATTTCGGATATAAGACATTCTTTAATAAAATTTTCTCTTCATCCAAAATCTTTACCCCCTCCCAATCAAATTCATGCATTGAATCCAATCTATGTTCCGTTATAATCGAATGCTGTTGGATGTTCCAATTTATCTGGTTCTTATGTCCTTTTATTCGCGTTTTTAACATTCTACTCGTGTGGCCCACGTATGACGCATCACAATCTTTGCATTCAATTTTGTATGCTACATTTGTATGTAATCATTTAAGTAGTTTGTCCTTTAGTACTCTAATGTATTTACTCAACTTATTAATTCCCGAATACGCCATGCGTATTGTTATTTATTTTTCTTAAAAAGATTGCTTATTTTTTCTGATATGCCTGAGATAAAAGACAATGTTAAATATGTTTTTTTTTCTTTTTTTCTTTGTCATGTTTTTTAGAAGTTACTTCTTAATTCTCTTTAATAATATTAAAGAAATAAAGAGAGAGAGAGAGAGAGAGAGAGAGAGAGAGAGAAATTATAAATAAAAAAAGAAAAAATTGGCAAAAATTTTTGCAAAAATTTTTGCACTTAAAATGAGATAAATATATATGTTCGGATGTTGAAGAGAAAGTGAACATACTGAGTGCAAAAAGTGCAAAAAAACAACGCGAACAAACCTAATAAATGAAATGTAAATGAAATGTTTACAGTTTAATATATGATAATTTTAGAAATTTGTATTCAACAATAAAATAATAGCAATATTGCCAATTTTTTCTTTTTTGGGCATATTTCTTACAAGCAACGCGAACAGACAGTATAATACTTCAATAATTTACAATCTGCACAAGTTGGTAATTATTGTGCTTGGATTTAATCCTTAAAGCTTCTTCGTTATGATATGCTCAGCTTTTCTTTTTCCAGTGGTTTTTCAATTGTTTAGAATTTTTTATTAATCCTTTTAGTATACGATAATTTTCCGGTCCTTTACTACACATGATGAGTTATATTCGCGTCCTAGGTTAATTTTCATCACTTTAATAAATATACAAAAATTACTAACATAAGTTTATTCTTACATATACTTTAACATCTTTAAAAAATATTGTAAAGTTATGTTTTAAAAAATTATATATAAATGTTACAACTAATTAATATTTAATGCTCCTAGTTTTTCGCAGAAAAGATACATGCACGACATGAATAATCTAATTGTGTAAAGGTTAATAAAAATACATACATTTGGTTAGTATTAACGTTATGTTCCTTAATGTTCTTATACAATTTATATAATATTCGATTCGTTATACAATATTCATTTTTATAAAAATTAGCAAACGAATTGAGTTAGTCAAGTATGTCTATATTTAATTCGTTGTTTCCATAGTGTAGCATAAGAGTTAAATCCAATAGGATATTCATCAGACAGTATTAAGACAAAATTTCAAAAGTCGAAAAATATCAAATATAGTTTTATAGTATTTATATTAAGATTTATTATAATTATATATATTTGATAATTTTTTCTTTTTACAGTATTTTATGTAGATAAAACTACACAATGTAATAATTAGTTAATATACATTAAACATTAACATCATTATTATTCTGTTAACAAATCCTCAAAATGTGAACTGCGAGTTCAAATCTTGATTGTTGTTTACGTGAGAAACAGACATCTGCTGACAGCGTGTCAGCTGTCATGCGTGATCTTTTCAGATAAACATCTTCAGTGACTAACATTGCATCATTATTTCGAGCCACGAATGCTGTCAGCGGCTTTTAGATTATTCTCGATAGGTATTAAAGGTGTGAAGCGATGCGATGATAAAACTGCGATTATCTTGGTGCCTCTTCCGGTCGAAAATCTCATGGGAAAGTTGCAACTTTTTCTAAACTCTAAAAAACATTAGGAGCATAATAGAAATTAGATAAAAGAAACGTATGTTAGAAATAACAATGTACACTATTGCACTACAATATTATAAGCCAATAATTCGTAGAGAGAAAGGTTTGTATATAAATTAAATAATTTAAATAATTAATAAGGCTAATGTTAAAGAGAGTTCAATAAACTTGAAGAAACAATTATAATAAAACAAAGAATTGAACACAAATACAGATAATTTTATCTATATTTATTTAAAAAGGTAAATGTATTAAAAATTACTTTTAAATCAATTGTTTACAACGATATATAGCAGAATTAAAAATGGTTGCAATCGCCATTAAATTTTCAGATTTTTTGATACATTTTTTTCGATTTTCTTTCTATTTTGCTTTTAAACATAGATACATTACATTTTTACACAATTTCTATAGTATAGTTTCTCTGTAATATTTAATTCGTATTGTCAACGTCCACCATTTTGAACAATGCGGGCGTTGTTCCATTTTCGAGGGGTTAGTTTACTATAGGTCCGTTATTCAACCCTAGTTTGAACACCCTTCGCAGTATGACATTTATTTAACAAGGTAACGGTGTTAGATTGTTAAGTCGAATTAGGGGATCCCTCAATGTGAATTCAAGAACTTAACAACCAATAGGATTTATTATTACTGGCAGAGTATTTGATTTTCAGCTGGTTCAACGGTTTCTTATGATGACTACTAAACATTCACTAATTTACTAATATTACATCGCGCAAGTAAACTCTCTATTTTCTATTTTTTTACATTTTCCTTTTTACAAAGATGAAAGGAAAATTATTTTTTTTACCGTTTTCATATTTTCAATATATATTAAATTTTTAGTTTATAATTTGACAATAGTAAACATCAGCATATCATTCATAGAAATAATTATAAACACACACGCACACACACACACACACACACACACACACACACACACACACACACACACAAATATACAATACAGAAATCGGTAATCATTTCCTAGTAATTTTTTAATTAATTTTTAATCAAGATGCAAGTTATATATCTCTTTTCAGAAGATTGATTAAAATTTAATCAATTTACATATACTTGTCGGGGAAAGGAAAGGAGCTACAAATATAAGTATATTGATTAAGAACAATTTTGATCTCATTTGTATATCTAATTGTAAGACCGATAAAGGTATAATATTAATATGTGATAATATTCAATATAAAAGAATTTGATAAAATAACAATTAATAAAGGACAAGCCGAGAAAAAAAATATCTTGTAATTAGACCGCAAATAATATGCATTGCGTCGGCGCGAGATATCATTATTATTTAATTTTTACTTTCGCCAAAACATTTTTCGTAGTCGTTAACTTCGCAGATCGGTGACTTCTCATTGTTCGTTGTGGTTCGTAAAATTTAAATATTCCTCTGATCGATAGTCGCCCGATATCTGATCATTATTTTTACCAAGGCGTTGCGAGATTGGTACCACGTTTGTTCCACATTAAAGTCAAGTTTTTATTATTCTAATGAACATTTCTATGAGTGTATGTCGATTATACTACAGGCAGCGCATGGCTTCCCCAAGAATGATATTCATCTGATTATTTTTATTGTGATCATTTGAGAACGGTGTATAGAAATATCGTGCTATTCGTTAAGAAAGATTTGATCTTAAAATTTAAAATAATGGGATATCACGAAGTTAATTGTAGTAAATCGTGATATTTTGATTTAACAAGAGAAGAAAATTTTTTTGAAAATACTAAGGTACAATTTATTTATACAAGATTAACAATGCAAAGATAATAATATAAAAATAATAAAGAATATTAAAATAATAATATTTACACACACACACACACACACACACACACACACACACACACACACACACACACACACACATATATGTATAAGATAATACAAATTTTGACTAAAACGCAACTACTTTCAACTAATTCAAACATGTAAGATATTCAACAATAAAAGGGTAGTATCAAAATATTTTAGATACATGTTTTTTGATACCCCCCAAAATTATGAAATATTATTCCAACAATATGTATTGTATTTTTCTTTAAGGTAGTACTTTAGTAAATCAAATTACCATAGAAATGTCTAATTTTTTTATATAATCTCAAGTAACATAGCAGCGTTTGCAAAGCGTTAAAAAAGCGATTATATGCGCTTTCTTAACGCTTTATTAACGATTTATAAACGCTGTGTACTATTTGGGATGAAGTTGAAGTACCGAAATTAATGTGTGTAAAATTCTATGGTAGATTAACGATGAAATAAGGGTGCGTTCCAAATTATGCATTAAACATATGATACATCATTTGTTCTTGTTGTTCACCAAATAATAAAGAAGAATAAAACGATACATCATTCACTTCATGCGTAACTCGGAACGCACTCTAAGAAAGAAAAAAAATATTGAAAATGTAACCTTTCATGTATAACTTAGAGAAAAATAAGGCTCGCAGACGCTTCTTTGACTAACTGCACACAAATCTTACCAGACTTTTCTCAAAAACGAGTTTATAATAGTTTAAAAAATTACGATTTTAATACTCACAGAAAAGTAATAAATCAACCATTCTGGAGAGATATTTACGTGCATAAACTTGTATATAAATTTAACCTCGAAAAGTAGACATAATCTCATCTTGTTTTCGTTCGATGAAGATGCAGCTCTTGATTTACTATCGTACATTCCATATTATTTCATTAAGATATATACGTAGTTTTAATAGTTTTATCCAAATTATGTACATAGTATTTGTAATTTTGAGTGGGCCCTGGTAAGACACTCTCAATTTTTGGCATTTTACTAAATAACTAATAACTTAAGATAATAAATGTTTATTATATTTAATTTAGCTTCTAGAAAAATACTCTTTTTTAAACGAACAAAGAAGATGCTATTGTACGTACGTCGTATTAATTCTTTATATATTATATATTATATTAAGTATACTTTCCATATAATATATTGAGTATATTTCTCATAATATACTACTAATATATTATCATATATATTAGCAGACGTATATATATACATATATTAAAATATTAGATATAACGAAAGTAAATGAAACCAATAATTTAAGTATAAAATAATATGCAATATTCATAATAAGCTAAAAAGTAGATACTTAGTAAATAAAATAAATAAAGATTAAGTACACAAAAATATGATAAGTATGATAAAACCAATTGTAATATCACGATTCCCTAACTTAAAATAAAAGGAAATAGAAGGAGGGAATAGGCGTTGGTCCAAATGAGCTAATTGTTCAAAAATATCTCTCAACATTTACTCAATAGTTGGACATTTTATTAAGAGACAGAACAACAACGATAATCATTAAACGATGATATAATTCGTACGTTTTGGTTAGTCTTCTAACCTTCTTCAGCGGTAATAGTAGATGCAAAAATTACATTACTTAGTATTCCTACACACACGAAAATAATCGAAAGATGCGAATTTGTTTGTTGCAGTCTCCAGGAAAATCAACTAAGTTCTCTGTCGAGAATACAGTTTTTCATGCTAATTACAAGGCTGGATGGAATTTATGTCGGTGCCTTTAATTACAAAATTGAATATAAGTATTTTTATATATGGAAAAATAAATGTACAAAGAACTCATCCGTAACGGAAACACATAGTGTAAACTGCTAATCCAATGTCTTGACAAGGAAATTCCTTTGGCAAGGAAATTAGCAATTAAAGATTTTTTGTCAAATTGTAAAATAAAAATATAATATGTACAGTATGAAATAATATGTCGACCATACATCGTCAAACAGAAAAATGACAAATATAGCGAATGTTCGCTGATTTAAAATTTTCAATTTGTAAATATTGAGAAATATTTTTAAACAGTTAACGCACTTGGACCAGCGTTTATTCCCTTGAAATATGATAAAGTTATCACTATAACTTTAAATTTGAAATTAAATACAATTGATATTTTAAAATTAATAACAAATTTTTTAATATTAATAATTTAAAAAGTTTATATGAATATTAGTAATAATCAAGATATTAGTATTTTATCTTCGTTTTTTCTAAATCATTATCCTATTAAGAATGCAATATCAGCAATTTTAAACTTTTAGTTTTTCTATTTTGTTTCAATTTTTACAGAAATTTACAAATTTAAGTAACCGATAATATTTTACCGATATGGTTGAAACCATATGAATAAGATATTTTATCGAATATTATTTTAATAGCAAAACTGTATAGTTGCTTCCTCTATGTGTTAGAATTAAGAACCGCGTGATGTATTTGATAGTTGTAACCAACCGATAGTAAAGTAGACATTGCTCAGTGGATTGCGCAGATTCAGAATTACTCCGATTTTAATTATTATATTGCAAAATATAATAGAAAATTTTGTAATTGTATCAATTCACACAGACAATACACAATCTTGCATTAAAACAAAACTTGCAATAAGAAAATTAAAATCCTGTTTTAAATATATATTAAACTCCATAAAATAAAAAATTGAGATTTAAATAATAAAATTGCACGGATTACATA
>JAANIC010005876.1:95857-113509 GCA_017607545.1 Acromyrmex charruanus | reverse complement strand
AAAGTTGTGTTAAGAAGATTATATTTTTGTTTAATAACACATTTTTGTAATTTATTTTGTTATTTTTATTCTTGAAAACACAAAATTTAAAAATTATAAAAAATTTACGTTTTTTTTTATAAGTACTTTAAATATTCAAAATAATTTATGCAAAATTTTATTGCGATTAGTTACAAAGATATAGAACAAATAAATATTTTGTTTATTTATTAGACAACTAATTCATGTATCGCAATGTAACTCTACGTAAATAATCTTGAATAATGTACTTATATTAAAAAATTAAGATTCTTTTTATAATATAATTTATTTTATAATACATTTCCATATATTTTTATTAGAGTACAGATTGAAAAAAATACTACTATTTATTAAAATAACTTATGATCTAGATAGTAAACCATCACCAAATTTGTCGTATTATTTTTAATCATGATTTAGAATAATCTACAATTTTTTCATAATTATCGTTTGGAAAATACCTATAAAACATTCTAAATTATGATATTTAAATTTTAATTATGATATTTTAATTTCAATAAAAAGCATCTTATAAAACTGTAATGATTACATACATTGGAAATACAAGTCTTAAACGGTCAAGCTGGATTTTTAATGTTGTGATAATTCTGTGTGAATTTATACCTACTCTTCTCCAATCTTTCAAACTGCGCGCCGAATTAATTTTCGACGTTAAAACACAATTTAAATTTCAAATAATAGATATACAAGATGCGCTTGTGATACAATCATTCTAAATATCTCTGCTCTTTTATTAATGTAAGAAAATATACCTAAAGGGAGAGAGATGTTTTTAATATATTAGTTTTTTCAAAAATACTTTTAATAATACTTTTATCAAAAATAAATAGATTTTAAATGTTTATTTTTATTTAGGAGGAACGCGAGCTCTCTGATATGGAAGTTAGTTTGCATCGCACCAAAAGTCTTTTAGGTGAGAAAATCATTCATCTAAGACATTTGGAACAATCTTTGGAACGAGTGGCAAACGACAAGCGAAATGAAAATGATGCTAAAAATGATGAATTAAGCGACATGTCGAGTGCCAGTAGCGGTTTCAGCTCGACTGATTTAGGAACTGATACTTTCATAGGTGAGTTGCAAATAAAAAAAAATTTTTATGTCATTGAATAATGTTATTATATTATAAAATAAAATTCAAAATCAAGTAAAAATTAAATAAATCGTATTATTATATTATTATAGCGATAATGAATAAAAAATATATTTTATACTTTATTTATGATACTCTCTATAATTTGATATTTATAAATAAAATGTTTCTAATTTCTGTATTATTAATCCTTACTAGTTTAATTATTTGATTACACCTACATCTCATTTATAATTATTTTATAAATTACCGTCAATTTTATAAAGAAGCAATGAGAAATTAAATATCTTATTTTACAAAACTATATTAGAAGACGATAAAGTATACAATCATACAATACGATGTGTAAAACCGTATAATTGAAAACATATATTTGCATTACATTGTATAGTTTGTTGTTGGAAATCTAGATAAGCCAGATCATTATCAAGAGTCTACTGAAATCATTGCAAGTTTAGAAAATTTGAACTCAGAAATACGAGAGATTTGGGATGTCTTAAATAAACGTCAAGACAGTAACATACCTGCAACACCGACACTTATGTACTCTTATTTGCGTTGGTTACGGTTTCATCATCTTACCACGCAGCCTAACAGCATGCAAGGTAAAAAAACGATGTAATTTATATAAAAATTAAAGAATATAGTATTATATTAGTCAATGTAGAATATCTTCAAAATTAATTAATATTCCTAAATACATATTGTGCATGCGTGCATGCGTGCGTGCGTATCATTAAATGTGTAGTTTAAAGTAGTATTAAAATATAATGAATGTATTCCATTTTAGGTCACGTGACCTAATTAAAATTTTTTTTTTTACAAATTCAAAATGCAAAATACAAAAAGATTGTTTTAATTGTAACATAATTTATTTTTATTTATAAAAAAATTGCGAATATGAGCAACTTCTATTTTTTTAGGTGCCTTTGGTACGCCCAATATACAATCTAACATCCTATCTCAATTAACTGCTGCACAACCTCCTATTACCACAACTCAAAATATTATCGCTCAGTACGGCCCTAACAGCGGCTTTAGCACCAGCGTTGGTAGCGTCGAGAGGAATGCTTCAAATCTGATGGAAAGGACCAGAAATCTCAGGGATTGGCTACGCCAAGCTCGCATTGAAAATACTGACTTGATTAGTCCTGGTCAGGCGACTCTTTAAATGTCTACATCTTAAAAATGTTCTTTTATTTAAAATTTCTTTTCTTTTGCAAAATTAATCCGTATTCTTAAATAATTCTCAAAAGGATAATTAATTAATAATACATATACTGTCATTACTTGATTAGTAATACTTGAATACTTGAATATTTATATAGTATAATTTTTTAACTGTACAATTTATTTATTCAGTTAATTTATTTTACATGAACTATGATTAAGGATTAAGTTGAAAGTGATTTTGTAAACTTTTGTTTATAATTGAAAATAATTTTATTTGAAACATAAGATCTTCGTATGGAACTTAAATCTGCGCTCGCTTGTCGCTCCCTTGTTTCTCTCTTTGCTAAATTGTCAAAACTATAATCAAGAGTATATTATTGCAATAAATAATACATATACGGTGAGAAAAAATTTAGATGTGATAATACATATAGTGTCCAATAGCCATTTACAGCAACATTTAATAATTCAAGTTTAAACTTCAGGAGATTTGATTGAGCGTTCTTAGTAAAAATTGGACAACAATTCTATTCACTTTAATTAACAATTTTCTAAATCTTAATCGACAACATAGCAGGTTCAATATAATTGTTTTACATAATTACATTTATCATCAGAGCGGGGACTAGGATATAACGAACGAGGCACTTGCCTCATGTAAATTATTTAAAAGAGGCGCAAAAATAGCAATATAAATTTCTATATATTTTAACTTATTCACTATACTAACATACAGTAACTATGTAAATCTGCCATTGAGTGTTAGCTATGTATATTAAGTAAAAATGAAATATATGTAAAGATAAAATTTTGATAAACTAATTGACAATTTTGCGACATCAAAACACGAAAAGTATTACTTTAAATGAAAAATACATTTTCTATACATATTTACGAAAATTAAAATATTATCTTAGAACCACAAAATTTTTTTGAAATAAACTCAAAACCAAAAATAGATGTTTCTTATAGATTTTGTGTCACTAAATCCAAAGCCGTTTTGCTCTATAATTATATCCAGTTTTTTAAATAATCGAGAAAAATGATAGAAAATCTGTAAAAATTAGATCTGTAAACATTTGACGAAAGTGTAAAAATAATTGTGACATTAAAAGGTGGTTGTAGAATTAAAAAACTTTAAATATATTTTGATAAGTTAACCTTCGAATGGCACACTTATTTTCAGCACCTTCGAATGCCACACATGAGTCATTTGTATCCGACCCGATGTTAAAGCTTTTAAATTCTGTAAAAATTCGCACATCTTTAAGGTTTCTATTAAATTATTCTGTTACGTAGATGTTGGAAAAAAAAATTGGAGTGGCGTAGAGTCAGGCGCGCAGATAGGGTAACTCCGATATATATGCCGTATCTATCAAAAACTTAATTTATTAACTATGTAAGTATTATTTACTATGTTTAAAGTAAACGAACTATATCAGTAAAAACTTTGTGCTGTCTACTATTATAAAAAAAATATTAGAAATTTGAAATATTTATATTTCGTATTAAAAGTAAAAAATGAACTTTTTTAAACCTTTGCATTTTTGCCGTATATCCGATAGGGGTGGGATATATTTCTACTCATAGGCAGAGAGGGGTATGTACGGCTCATGAAAAATTTATAAATGCATATAAATAAGACGTAAAATGACACAATAACTTATAAAATCCATTTATAAAGTTTTATTAAGGAATAAGAATGATAAATATGTATATGAAATAATAAATAATAATTACAATCTTCTCACATGTATTACAAGTATTATGACATGAGGTACATATTTCATACATATTTCATACATATTTATGTAATGCGTTTATTGCATTTAGTACACTAAAGTCAATTTGCGCACTTTGTATGCTTTGGGCATAAATTCCGCCCGCTAAAAATGTCGTACATCCCAAACAGGTGGGATATACAAGATAATAAACAAAGAATACAAGAGCAAAGTACTTGTATTTTGTTATATAACGTGCTTTACTATTCTTCTACATTCATGTATCATGAAATAACCATTAAGTCTTTTGCATGTCCTATAGTAATTATTTTATGTAAATTATAATTTATGATGATGCTACTTAACAGTGACAAATCAATTCAATTCACAATAATTTCATTAATATTAACAGTAAGAAACTGAAATCGTAACACTATACTAATATAACATAAAAAGCATGTAACAGAGAGTAATTGCGGGAAAATTACCCCCACCTCTTCTATTTTTTCTGACTTGTGCGACGTAAATCCCAGCGCGGTATATTTATCGGAGTTATATGAGAGATAAGAATGTAAGAAAGTGCATGGACACGAATAACCCATGTGTGTCGTTAAACAAAGCGCAAGAAATAAAAAATTTATTTTACTAATAATATTAAATGTAGCCAAGATTGTAGTCTAACACATCATAAAACAATTTCAATTATATATAGCATTGTATGACAAACAGGCAATTTGCATGAGTTAGAGAAATCCTTTCAGAAATAGATTTTAATTGTTATTTTTGAAAGATAAATTACGCAAATTAAGTAAGTTAGAAAGTTAGTAGATTAGTTTTTTGTCATTTTTACATGCAGATATTTTTAAGTTTAAAAAGAATATTTTTTAATACTTTACAACATTTTGAGACTCCAGCTATACTATTAGGACTTACAATAGAGCAGCGTTTGGCATCAGATGTAATTTTTGAGCCAATTTCTGAGATGACGCTTACGACTATTTCTTCCACTAGTGTCACTCAAAATTCAACGGTTGCAATTACATTGATGCACGTGTAACGTGCAATACAAATTTTTTCTATTTTTTCTACTTCTTTAATTTACCAAAATAAATTTAAATCAGTTCTACAATCGCATTTTAATGTCACATTTATTTTTCTTCTTTCTCAAATTTGTTTTCAACTTTTACAGATTTCCATCATTTTTCTCTAAAAATTATCTAAAAAACATGATAGAGCAAAAAAGCCAGCTTATAAATTTGAATTCAATGACTCGAAATTTATAATAATAAGAAACACCAACTCTGATTTATTTAAAAAAAATTTTTTGTGATCCTGTGATTATGTATTTGTAACATACGCATATACACGTAATCTGTACTATGTTTATAACGTATCTATCTGTACATGTGATTATGTTCCTATTAAATTAATATGAATATTAAATTAGATAGTATTAAATATCATTAATTAATATTAGTCTTTATTAAATTTTGCCTTTTATCTTGGACGCCAAAATGTCTAGTCCCAGCTCTGTTTATCATACACATATATAGATCGAAACTGTATACATATACTGTATACATGTACGTAATACGCGCAAAAAATATATAGTATGGAAATGTTTACGTGGTATACCAATTTAAATAAAATACTACGCCTCACAAGATTTTTATTTTTTATTTCTCTTTTTATTTCTTTAAAAAAGAAAATATTACAAAATTATTATACAAATATTATTATACAAAAAATTAAAAACAATTAAAGAATCATATCACAAAGTTTAGTTTTCATTTTCGTCTTCCATTTGTTTTGAATGTTTTACACTTAATCACTTGTATATTTAGTAGATCTATGGATAATAATAAACATTTTGACGCTTTTGATTATTTTTATATTACATTGAAAGATTTGTAAATTAATAATACAGGGTTGATGCATGTATGCATATTTATGAATATCTGATAAGTAGTCTCTCTTGTAAATAAATATTTCAAGATTTTGACGCTATTAGTGCGATACAATATTATAATGATGATTTTTCAATTAATATACATTAATATAAATGTTGTATATAAAATATAATCCTTATGTCATTGTATGTATGTATGTATTAGCATAACATTCTTAACTGCGTTCAACAAAAATGTATGGTATATATCGTAATGACTTGGAAGTGATATTCTAATTATTGATTATAATTTTATGAAACTTGAATCAAAAACGTAAATACGTAAATAATATTTCATTGTAATACTTTATAGAACACTTTACAAATTTTTATAGTTTGTTATTTCTAAATTATTTCTAAATTAAATCAAATTTTTAATGTTTATGTTGCATGGGGTGCAAAAAAAGAAATTTTCTAAGCATTGTTATTCTTCGCAAAATATTTTTAGCAAGATCGCGCATAATCTTATCAAAATATCTCTACTTAATCAGCCAAATGCCAAAACTTTCTCTTGATTAGTAAATAACAGATATTGTATTGTATCTATAGGACGTGTAAATTATACATTGAATAAGTTGAATATATGCCAAATGTTCTTGGTCGATTAAATTTTCAATGACGACCATTCTAATATATACTGACTATAATCAATTTTTAGAGAAAGGCTATAACATGTAAACATATAGCGTTTATAAATTGTGTTACAATATCGTGATCTCATTAGATATATGAGGTAAATTAATTGACAATTTACTTCAACCATACTTCGGAATGTAAGTTTAATGTCTAGTAGATTAAATAATTATACTTTATATAATTTCTATATTAACTTGAAATTATAAAACTTGAAACTATAAAACTATAATATAGATATAACTAGAATATTATCTTATTTAAATTGTATGTATTTATAATTAATTATAAATACAACTCCCTCTCTCTTAGAAAAATAATATTTTAAGTCGCTAAAAACGTTTTTCGAATTTGAGATAAATTATGAGATGAATAAATTATAATAAATTATGAATATGTGTATAAGAAATGTATGTGTATATTTCAAATGCAAGATATCATATGGAGTAAAACATAAAGAACTTTTACAATTTACTGTTATGTTATACATTAATAAAAATAGATATTAATAGTAACTTAATGAGAATTTTTAATATTAATACACGAAAAAAATACGAGCAATACGTAGTAGACAATCTTTATAAAGTATACAATTATATTTATATATGTATACATACTATTTTATTCAATTTTTATATTTCGGTTGTTATTGTTATATAAAATTAAGTTTATTAAAATTGATATAATCAACATTGTGCGTATGTCAGTAATCTATTAATACAGATTAATTATATAATTACACATAACACACAGTAGACAAATTATAATATATTAATCCATATTAATAATAAAAGAGAGTAAGAAAAGATGATCCAGTTTTAAATCCATATATTTTATTGTTTTCATAAGTTAAAGATTAATTATAATTATGACGACGAAAATAAATGACAATCGATATGATTTTCTTCACATTCGTCGCTGTTTGCTTCAAAATCCTTTCTAGATGGGAACCACGCAATCATTCGATGCATATAATTCTGCAATTTATTATTAAGAGATGTTTGCACTGCTTTTATGATCGGAGATGATTTGCATAGTAATAATCGAATGCAAGCAGAATCAGGGCCAGTCATTCTCGCTATCAACTGATTTGGTAAATTCGGATTCTTTGCTTGCTCAACTAAATTTCGTACCTATTAAACATAATTTAAAAAGTTTGTGCTTTATGGATATATTTTAATTGTAAATGTATTTCAATTGCGCGTATATGTAATTGAAATAAAAAAGTTTGAATATTAATATTTTTCCATATAAACAAATCAAACTAATCAAGACTCCTTATAAATCAAAAAATTGGAAAAGATACGGGCAGTAGTAGTCAAGCGCAGAAGACGTCGCGCAAATAATAAAAAACTTTAAGATTACAATTAATTATCCCGAAAATAAGGACGCGCTAATCCTATAATCTTAAAGTTTTTTGATAAATTAGTTTTTCATATTCTCTATTCCGATATTTCCATCATTTCCTTATTTTCATTCATTTTTCTTTTTTCTTTTTCTTTCACCCTTTTTGAGTTTAATTCTGGCATTTAAATTCTCGAGGTAGGGGAGCTCACCATGACAGGATAATTTTTATTTACAATTTATTTATATTAGTTGTGTTGTCTCTGAGGAGGACTCAAAAGTGAGCCGAAACATGTAAGCGCGTTTTAGTGAATAAAGAAGTTTCACACTTCATAAATATATTATTTGCACGATGTCTTCTGCGCTTGACTCCTACTGCCCGTAGTCTTTCCAGTTCTTTGGTGAATATTTTTAATTAATATTAATCTTATATAACTTTTTCATTTATTATTTAAATCAAAATTGAAATCTCTCTCTTTTATTAGGAGTGTGATTTAATTTTGAGGGTTTTGCGCGTGCAAGAGCACTAATAATATGATAATAAGGAAATGCCAATATGAGCCAGCACTAGTTATTCGTGTGTAATAATACATATATTATAATACATATATTATAAGAAATGACACTTGTAGCGTTTTCTCTTGATTGCACTACCGCCCACTAGTGCAACACTCGGACAGTGTAGCGTGTTTCCTTGGCTAGTGATAGACGACCTCATTCGATGACGACCAGTCAGTGTAACGTGTTTCCGTGACTATATAGTATAGTGCAAATTTTATGCACGAAGTGGGGTTTTGTTACACGATCTCAAAGAGACGGTGTAGAGCCAGTGTGATATTAAAAATTTGAAAATGGAAGTCAACCAGCAGCAGAATTAAACACGATAGCATGAAGTAGTGTACACCAGGATATATGTACATTTGTGTAGTGCAGCACTGATGCAGCACTTACATGCAACTGGTGTAGTGCGAGGTTACACTCAGTGTATCCCAAGAGAAAACGCTATTAATGTCAGTGCTGTCGAAAACAATCATAGCTTATTTCTTAATGCTTTAATATTATTCCATGATATTTAGCCGTAATAGTAAACATCATGTTTATTTTAAAGATGCAGTTTCCTAAAAAGCTTTTTCGACATGCGTTGCTTTTGTTTGTTAATCAGAAGAAAACGGCAGCTCAAAGTCATAGAATTCTGATAGAAATACTTATGTTGTTCCGTCAATTAAAACATATGAATATTATTTCTGTCGATTTAAAAGTGATGATTTCAATATTAATGACAAAGGCTACAAAAAAGGCAAATTTGCAAGCATCATTGGACGACAATCCACTTCAGAACTTGCCAGAGAATTAGATGTTGAAATCGTTACAAAATTAGTAAACGTTTACGTGATATGTTAAATAAATTGTTTGTTAAATAAATTTTTTTTTGACAAAAAAAAATCCTCAAAACTAAATTACATTCTTAATACATACATTTCATATTTATAACAACTTACATTCTTATTTTTATTTTCTAAAGTAAATTTTAACGGATCCCATGCCAATTCTTCGTTGTCTATGCTTCTGGAGATGTTACTTTGCGACGATTTCAGTCCAAAAAGCGTACTTATCTGTCAAAATAAATAATCGAAACATCTTAAATTTTATGAATATAAAAAAATATCACACACACGCACGCACGCACTGTTATATAATAATTTATTTCTTATCATATATATTATATATTTACCATTTGTGCAAGAAATACAACACTGTTGACTGCGATTGCTGCGACTTTTTGCGAATCAAATCCAATAAGTCGAAAGAATGCAGAAACAAAATTGGAAGGACCAAACGGTTGTTTTTCATCATTTTCGTTTTCCTCGCGTTTTTCTTTGCGACCTAAACTCTTAGACACCAAGTTGGCAATGTCTTTAGCCGTCTCTAGATAGTTACTTGCATGCTGTAATCCTGCCTTTATTTTATCCAGAACATCTGATTGTGAAATTAAAAGTATACAATTCTTTTTATAGTAATTTATTTTGTAATTTATCACACACGACACACGCGCGCGCGCACACACACACACACACACACACACACACACACACACACACACACACAAATACTAAAGCTGAGATTTACAACAAAAAATTAATTTTTCGGAAGAAAAATAAACTCACCTTCGGTATTTGTAAGTTGCACTTTGTCAAATATAGTTATCCAAAGAATGCAAAAGAGAAAACACGAAACGCTGGACATTTTGTCGAATCAAACTGTTCAAGAATACTGACAATGAGACTACTACCACAAGAATCTTTGTAAAACAAATTATAACGGGTTTTGTGTTAATTATACTTTTATTCCGTTGCGTCTCTGCGACAAGACCCCATTGGATCGCCTATGTGATTGTCACTCTTCTTGCTTCGTCAGCCAAGCGCAAGAAAACGGCATCTGTACGTTTCACAGTACGGTTTAGTCGCGTTCCTATTAGAAGCCAGTAAAAAGTTGACTAAAGCACTAGGACATTCCAAATTTACATAGCTGTCATCATCGTATTTGAAGAAAAGGTATGAAAAGTGTTTATTATAAAATTATTTAATTTCTGTTGTTCTAAGTTAAAATTAGCGTATTTTTTTACTATTGGAAATAAGTATAAATATTATAACATGTTAATATAATAAAAATTAAGGAAAAAGAGAGAGAGTGAGAGAGAGAGAGAGAGAGAGAGAAAGGGAGGGGGGATGAAAAAGTGAGGGAGAAAGAGAAAGAGACAAAATGAGTGCAAATATTTATATTTTAATATTTATATCTTAATAACCACAAATTTTTGAATATTCAGTTATGTATTGCGGTTTGTTAATACTTCATACATATTACATTTTGAAAATGGCATCTGGAGATCAATCATCTTTATATCTGAATGAGATTCGCAGTTTAAGTGAATTACCAATGAATAGACTGATTCACTTAAGATCTTCTCTTGCAAGCAATAATGGTAAATCATTGTAAATCTTTTTTATTAAACAATTTATTATTAAAATACAAGGTCGACAGATTTAAACGAGCATAGAAGGTAACTAATTAATTTATTCTATTATTCCATTTCTTATGAGATAGGTATACGTATACAGCATGTTTTCAGACTTAATTTAACCCTCCGTAGCAACTCAAAAAAATTAAGTTTAATATAATAAGTTAATATAATATAATAAGTTTAATATAATAGACCGAATTGTTGAAGAATCTCATCTTACATACAAACGCTACAAATATCACATAATACTCCGCTACGGTGTTAGCAGGCAATCATGATATACGTTGAAGTCCATAAAACTTGTATTGTAAACCAATTCTTCGGTCTATGGCAAGAGCGGCTAATGTCAAATTATAAAATTAAGTTATATATAATACCATCAAGTTGACGGTAATGTGGATGCATACGATGTCATAATTTAATTATGATCAGAGAGATTATAAACAAGAAAAATAAGAGAAGATTGGAAGTACATGTTGAAATAAGAAATATTAGGTGTAGTAAAAAGAAATCCATCTATTGGAAAAATAATGGATTTCTTTTTACTACACCTAATATAAAATAATTTATATTATATAAGATCTTTATCGCATGGACGCCTGAGACGTCGAGCTTATCGCTCGGTGCAATTGACCGCAATCTGTAGATCTGGGTTCAATCCCATCTGCGCCCATTGCTTACATATGCCCTTTTTTACGTTTTAAGGAGCCGAAAATATAGCTCCACCATAGCTGGTTTTACGCTTGCAGTAACTTCTAATAATTCTTTCTTGGGCCAAGCTGCAATTGTGTTAATAAAATTCGAAGGTAATAGAGAGCATGCTCATGAGGCTGTTCAGCAGCGAAATTTTTTATCTGCTTGATATAATAATTTTACACAAATACGCTACTTAATTAAATTAAAAACATTGATTGTATTTATTGTAGAGGAGAGGGGGGGGGGGTAACTTTGAACAGTTTCCTTCTCAGGCTCATAAATTATTATGTATATAATGAAATTTGTATTTCTGTTGTGCTAATAGTTACTACAGATATTGAGTACTATTTGAGTTATTTTTTTAATTTGATTAGCAGTTTTTAGTTTGACAAGCAGTTTTTTTTAATACGCATTATTTAGATTTTGCAAATACAAATATAGAAACGTTTCTTTTCGAAAAGCACCCACTCTTAGCGCTTTCTTTACCTTTTTTTAAAAAAGGTAAGTTTGTATACTATTAAAGTACTATGATTTTCTTTTGGGTTTTTTATTAATAAATGTAAAATGACGATGGTCATCTTTATACTAGTAATAACTCATAGCAAAATGTCTGCAGTCTTTTAACAAACTGTCAGCAGGTTCGAGCAGAAAATGACGGCAATCTGCCATCAATTGCGTTCGCATTAGGCTTATGTTCTGTTAACATCGCCTGTCAACATAATGTGAAGGCAAATTGTTGTAATTGAGCAGATCCTGCCGACATTATCTGACGCTTGCAGATTCTGTTATATTTTTTGTAGCAATCTGTCAACAATATTATATACATCTAATTCTGTTATTTTTGGCATAGTGTGTAGCAGCCATTTAAAAAAAATCTACTTTTTACAGACTTGGATATCTGGGAAATTAATATTGCATTAGTAGAATTTAATTTGGCGCCAGTTGCTAATATCAAACTTTTATATAAATGATAAATGATACATATCACTAGGGTTAAGTAAATCTACGGAGTAGATTTTAAAAAATGCCATCACTCCCATCGTCTTATAATAGTATATAATAGTATATGTAAAAATATCAAGTTAAATATCAAGTTAAATATCACGACGATGGTCATCTGTATTTAATGAAAATATTTTTAAAGATTAAAGTTACTAATTACTTTTTTTTAAAAGGCTGGAAGGCAATAGAATTTAACTTGGCATCAGTCAATGCAAATCTTTTTTACAAATGATACATATCACTAAGGTTAAGTAAATTTTATGACAATAATTTTCACGTAATAATTTTTGAAGGGGAATTAAAGTTAATAAAGCTTATAAATATATGATATATTGAATATATTGGGTTGGAGAAACTTTCATTATTTGAATAAGAATAATAACTTTTACCGAAATTTCCGCTGTTGTCTTTACCTTGATTGTCATATAAAGCTTTTAATTAGTAATAATATCAAGAAAATAGAAAAATATATAGTCCAAAAAGTATAAGAGTCAAACATTTAAACAATTTATGTACAATATATTGTATAATGTGAACCGTTTAAAATCTGTACATTCTTAATTACTGACTATAAGATATTTGGTAATATTATATTACATTACATGTTTTGGCGTTATGATTGTGCTATCTTCAGATATTCAAAAAACAAAGTAAAAAAACACAGTAACAAAGCGCAGGATAAAACTGCAGAAAAGCAACCGCCGACGACCTTAACCTTGACATATATGGTATTGTTATAATTCTGAGCAACCTCCAACAAGATTTAGCTGTCGCTCGTTATTTATTAAAAAGTTATTAACAAAAAAAGTTTGAAAAGATAATGTTTTATTTCTGTTTAGAGGTGCACGACTTCCGTGCGAAGCGACTCCCATCCTACCTCCACGCTTCCTTCACTTGGAAAGTCATGTAAGCAAGGAAGGGTATAAGATAGTTTTTAATATTACATAATAGCAGAAATAAAACGTTATTTTATCAAACTTTTTTTGTCAATAACTTTTTAAAGAATAACGAGCGATGGCTAAAATTTGTTGAAGGTTGCTCAGGGTCATGACTTTGACTATATATGTCAAGGTCGTCGGCGGTTGTTCTCCTTTTCTGCAGTTTTACCAAACGCAGTAATAAAACGATTTTAATTAACGTTTAATCTACATTTCCTGCAACTTATGAGCTGATAATATTCAGAAAAATATAAATGATCTTTCTCTTTTTAAATTTTAAACTTTCGACTTTGTTTTTATATCCCTTTTGCATCTAAGTAAGTATTATTGATAAATAATCTTTCTGGATTTCCTAGAATTTTTATTTTTACTGTTACCTTGATTCACTTCGAAGCTTTTAATTGATATTTATTCTGTATTTTTTGCAAATTATGAATGGATAGCATCTAGAAAAGTAATAAAATTTTCTTCTTTTTAAAAATTTTTGAACCTTCGACTTCGCTTTTATATTTTATAGATAAGTATTATTGGAAAATTATTTTTTTCTAAATTTCTTAGAATTTTAATTTTTGCTTTTATCTTTATTTCCACGTGAATCATTAATTGACATTTTTGTTTTCTTGTAAATTATGAGCAAATAATATTCAGAAAAATAGTGTAGGTTATAGATTTCTTCATGGTTTTAAAATTATAAACCTTAAAATTATAAACTCCGCATTTAATTAGAATAAAATAGAATAGAATTTATTGTTTCCCACGAGGTTACAATTGTACCTTAACTACCCTTAAATCTCTACACTCACTGCTTTACATCCCTCTTATATACATTCCTCTCTTCTTATATAGGAGTCCGGGCTAATAGACTCATTTTTCAGTTTTGAATTTTTACAGACAAAATTAAGAGACTTATCGAAAAAATGAATTCTACACCAGTTACTATATACACTTGACTACCTAATAATATTTTAATAATAAGGGGAAACTGATTTAATAATAAGGGGATAACTATGAAAAAAATGCATTTTTCTAATGCATTCCATCTGATTCAACTAGCGGATTCTTACCCCCGGGACCAGGGTAATTCGACTAAGATTATTAAAATAAAGATTAATGTATTTTAAGCTACATCTTTGGCTACATATTAATAAAACTTTTATAAAAATATATTTTAAATATAAACATTCTCTTCGCAGAGTAAACAATACTTCTTTTTGCAAAATTTGTTCATTTTGTGCAAAAACACGTCGAATAAGTCTAGTTTTCGAGATTGGACATGAGGGAACTAAACTTATAACATTTACCACTAAGGAAAATCTCTTTAAAGGAATAAAATTTTGAGTAAGTATTATAAGAGTCGTCACTAAATGAGTCATACAGTTCCATGCTATGGCTAGTCTATTATTCCCATCCGTTCATTTTTTAAAAACATTAACAATATACGATAACAGAAACACATAAACAAAAAAAATCTGGTGGACTTTATTAAGTAAGAATTACACTCATTATCTAAGTAGAAATCAAATATCTCAGAAAATCATATATGATAATAAAACAAAAACTTTAAGAATAAAAATATTTACTTAAGTGTACGATTTTTTAAAATTGTGGCATAACTTCTATCATAGATGTATTCGCAACAAAATGTTACAGCAGACTTAGCGGTAGTCGCTGCGTGCTCAGATACGTTTACGAATGTAAACGAATTGCGTGTTTTGTTTTTAATGTAGCTTCGATTCTATTTACAGTACCGGCAAAAATTATATCACCTTTGGTTTTTTAAGCATAATTTTTTTTAAACAGATCTTTATCAAATTGTAATATGTTTTGATAATAGATATAGTTTATTGAACAAATAACTTTTCATCAAATAATAAAAACAACTTGTGAAAAATTAATTTTATTTAAAATCTTTAAAATATGTCAAATTTCATAATAAATTTTTAATTACCATAACGAAAATAAATGTCTTCAAAATGAACAAAAAATTCATAATTTAGATTGTACAACTCTAATATTTTGTAGCAAAATCCTTAACATCGATTAGCTTGGCAGCGTCTGGACATGGAATCGATAAGTGTGTCAATTGTCGACTGAGAGATCTTCTTCCACTCTTTCTCCAATTGGGCGAATTTTTCGGTCGTATTTGTAACTCGCTTACTGGCTAAACGTCTCTGGAGTTCATCCCACAACGATGATATTTAAGTCGGACGATTGGCTTGGCCACTCTAGAAGAGTTACTCGATGCTGCCGAAACCACTTCCGCACTTTAGCCGCGCGATGCTTTGAATCATTGACTTGCTGATATATAAAGCCACGACCAAGGAAACGCTTTACGTACGGAAATATCACATTCTCGAAGATGTCTATGTATACTTTTTGATCCATTTTGTCCTATGAAGGGGACCCATTCCCTTTACAGAGAAAGCATCCCACATCATGACCGAATCACCTCCGTGTTTCATTGTAAGAAGTTGGTACTTGGGATCGAAGCGCTTGCCTTTAGGACGACCATGTTATTCCATCAGTACAAATAACAAAAACTTACTTTCGTCGCCCCAGACGACAGAGGACCATTGCTGAGGTGTCCAATTAAGATGAGCTTTCGCCCATTCCACTCGCATCTTCCGGTTCTTGGCAGAAATAAATGGCTTCTTTACGAGTCGCCGTCCATGTAGTCCTGTGACCAGCAGACGATAACGTATGGTCCGTATGGTTGGAGTAGACTCACCAGAAATTAATATTTCTTTGGCAATATCTGATGCCGTGAAACGTGGATTGCTGCGGGATATGCGGAGAATGTTGCGATCAATGACAGAAGAAGTACAACGCGATTGCCTGATTTTCTTCTTCTTGACATAATCTCCCTTCCAACGCTTCAGCAATTTGGTTACCGCCGATTTAGAAATGCCAAACTGTTGTGCGAGCTCTTCGTGCGTTTGTCCTTGTTTGCGGCCTTCTATGATAGCATTTTGTCGTTCGTCTATATCTCGAGCACCATGGGTTTTTGTCATAATGTGAAACATTACTAAATTTACTGCCAAAATTAGATTAAGACCGTAAGAACAATGGCTACCACATGAAAAACAAAGAAAGCACAAAAGTGTGATTTTGCTAAAATCAATAAAAAATTCAAAAATCATGGCGTAACATTGTTAAATTTCATTACACTTCATGTACAAAGTGCATCTACCATCAGGTATCTACTGTAAAATTTTGAGCGTATTTAATACTCTTTGACGAAAGTTATACTCAAAAAGGTGATATAATTTTTAGCGGTACTGTATATTCAACTTTCCCCTACTATCGCTCATCTTATATGTATACTATCTCCATCTTATATTCTATCACTGTCTTTATCATCTTATATTCTCTCTCTCTCTCTCTCTCTCTCTCTCTCTCTCTCTCTCTCTCTCTTCGCGCTCGCTACGCTTGCTCTCGCCTTATACTTTAACATTTGTCTACTTATTCTACTAATATATTTTATTATTCTACACATACCACTATACAATTCTACAATTTTTTACCGCTTATATAACTATGGCTGGGCTTCCGCTTCCACGCACACTCTCTCCTCCACCCCCCTCTTCCTCTTCATCCCTTTCATTTCTGCTTCCTCCTCTCACTCTTTCTTCTTCCTCTCTTTCTTTCTCCACTTCTTTTATCCATTTCTGCTTCCTTTTTCCATCTCTTTTCTTCCATCTCTACGAATCTGTTTTGCCATGATTCTCCTCCTTTTTTCCATACATCTCTCCCATACATGCTCTCAAGATTCTTCTTCACTTTCACAAAGCCTGCATTTTCTCTTTTTTTCTTCTTGCTAATATTTCCTACTCTTTTCTTCATTTCCCATTCTAAATCTAATAATCCTTTTTCTAATAATCTAATAATCTACTTTTACCCGTTTCCTTTCTTCAGATGTTTTGTGGTATTCCTTTACCTTTAACTCCTCTATACCACGATTATATTTTGAATCCCTAATTTTTTTCCATTTTTCTATTCTCTGTAATTCTCTCTCTCTCTCTCTCTCTCTCTCTCTCTCTCTC
>JAANIC010005876.1:79208-95783 GCA_017607545.1 Acromyrmex charruanus | reverse complement strand
CCCTCTCCCTCTTTCCTTTTTCATCCTTTTCTATTTTCCTTTTCCTAAAATAATCTTCTTTTTCTTTTTCCCGTCTCGATAACTTCTTTCCTTTTTCTCTTCTCTCTTTCTTTTCCTTCTAACATTTTCTCGCTAGCTCTCCTCCTTTACGTTCTCTCAGTCTTTTCTCGAATTTCCATGCTCTTATTCCTGCTCTTTCCTTTAATTTATCTGTACCTATTTCCTCTCTCATCATATATCCTGGTGTCTCTTTCTATCCATATTACCCATCTTAAATATCTCTCCTGTATTCTCTCTATTTCTTCTCTTTGTTTCCATCCCCAACGCTCCACTCCATCGCTCATTACCGTCCATACCAACGCGTCAAAAAGCCATATTCTTTTTCCAAATCTCCTCTTTCCTATTCCCCATACGTGACCTAGTAATGCTGCCCCCTTTCTCATCCTCTCCTTTATGTGTGCTTTCTGTTTTTCGTTCTTTTTTCCAAATATTTAAATTCTTTCACTTCCTCTAACCTTTTACTCTTTCACCACTTTCTCTTCTTTATCTTTCCGTCTCCCTCCCAAAATCTCAAAATTTTTGTTTTTTCGCTAATTAATTCTAATTTTTCCTCGTCTAAATATCTTTCTAACCTGTTTAACATACTCTTTATATCTTTCTTCTTCTCTAACATCACAGTATCGTCCGCATACGCCAATGTATACATCTTTTCTTCTCCTAATTTCACTCCTCCCCACTTTCCCTTCCTCATCTCTTCCTCAATGTCCGCTATTAGTATATACTATTAAATAAATGTAGACTTAGGGCAGACCTGTCTTATTCTCCTCGCGATCCAAAATTTCTCTCCTTTCTCTATTTCTATCTTAATCTTACTTATTATTTCTCTCTGTACTTCTTCTATATTCTTAACTAATCCCTCACTTATTCCTTTTTTCTTCATTTCTCTATATACAATTTTCCTATCAATTAAATCAAAAGCTGTCTTTAAATCTATGAATACCGCTATTAGCTCCCCTTCCTTTTTTCCTAATTGCCTATTAAATAATTTAATACATATATATTGTCTATTATTCCTTCCTAAAATCCTACCTGATTTTCTGGAATAATCACCTTCTCTTCCATCTTTTTTTTCAACTTCTCCGCTAATATTGATATATATAGTCTATATAAAGTAGGCATTAGAGTAACCTCTTTATATTCTTTCACTCTTTTCTCTTCCTCTTTCTTAATAATTGATACAATTATTCCTTCCCTCCACTCTTCTGACTATACTTCTCTCCTCTCTACACTCTATTACACATCTCCCTTGCCCAATCTTCAATACCCTTACTCCTATACTTCCATACCTCCATCGGAATCTCATCCTCTCCCATCGCTTTTTCATCTTTCATTCTCTTTAGGGTCCTTCTAAATTTTTCTTCTCCTATTTTCTCTTCTTGTCCTTCCTTTATCTTACTACATTCCCTTCTAACTCTTTGTTCCATTCCCCTCAATACCTCCATAAAATTCCTTCCACCTGTCCATCTCAATTTCCTTGCTTATTCTCCTGTTCTTTTTCCTTTCTCTGTTCATGATTTCCTATACCTTACTCTGAGTCTTCGCTCGCTCTACTTTTCTCTCACTTACCTTTTCTTCCTCTTTTTTCTTTATGCACATACTCTTACACTTTTAATTTTTCTATATTCCTTTCCCTCCTGCTTATTTTTTCTCCAATCTCTCAGTACCTTTCTCACTTTCTCTTTTATATAACTACATTCCTCGTCCTACCAATCTCCCTTTCCCTTCTCCTCCTGATCTATTCTTTCTTTTTCTAACGCTACTGTTATTCTTTTTCCCATCTCCATCTCTCTATCTATTTCCTTTCCTTTCTTTCCTATTTCTCCTAAATTCTTCTCGAACTCCTTTTTTCCCTTCTGGTTCCATCTTCCTCTATCCTTTCTTTCATCCTTTACTTTCCTATTATTTCCTCTCTTCTTTCTCTCTTTTAATTCTATTACGGCTAATGATCGGCTGATGATCCGATTCTATCTTTTCTCCTGCTACAAAATTTTCTATCCTACCCTTACTTTCACCTTTCACTAATACATAATCTATAACCGTTTGTCCTCTGGCTTTTATATAAGTCCACTCTCCTTCTCCATCTTGTCTGATATTGCCATTTAAAATCATCCAACTCATTTCTTCTAAGTTCTCTACTAATTTCCTTCCCTCCTTATTTATATATTTATCTTTTGATTTCCTCTTTCCCTCTCCTCCGTCCTCTTCTTCCCCTTTGATTTCTCTTCCTCCCTCTCCAGTCCTCGCAATTAAAATCCCCACCTATTATTGTTCTAATTCCTTCCTTCTTCTTTTCCATCCATTTCTTTAAGAAGAAGTTCTAATCTAGAGCTCCAAAATTTATGTATTTTTTACCAATTTTTTTCATAAGAAAAGAAAAGAGATATTGAAATAATGCTTTTTGCATTACGTTTTTTATATTACAAAAAAAATTTTTCATTTTTAGAAATGTAGAAAATTGCGGCTGTAGCCTACGGATGTATTAGAGCGTGCAGCGAGTACATGATCAATTGGCGGAAAATCTTGATTGTTGACAGTTTATCTGGGACAAAAAATCAATAAAATTATTAAAATATATTAAATTTGTGAAGCCATGAACCTCATTTCATTTGAAAAATTTGAAAATTTACAGAATGGAAACCATTTGAAATTAAGTGTCAATTTTCACGAACTTTTTTTCATTTTCAATCTGTTCAAAAAAATAGTTATTTTGGAAAATTTATGACATTTCTAGGTTCATAGCCTTATAAAAATTGTCTATTTTACGTAGAAAAAAACTTGTCAATCGAAGCTGTACATTTCTCGCCAGTTTGAAAAACGTGAATTCGAGAAAAATGTGTTTAAAGTTTTACTTTATGATAACAATATTTACTTTTTGTTAACAATATTTTGCAACTTAATTTAATCAGTGATTCCTATAAGTCAATTTCTTCTTCTGTTTGAAGAACAAATTTTGTTGCATTTGAGCCCTTCTTCTTTCGATTCTTCCACTCTTCCATCAAATACACACCTATTATCCCCCATCTTTCTTTCCCTAATTCTACTACACCCCGCTGTTATTCCCCCCTCCATTTCTATCATCCTTTCCTATTTTTGCCATTCCTCGTTCCCACTACTAAGGTAAATGTCCCTATTTGTAACTATGTAAGATAGTCGTATGAGTTAATAAGAATAAAAAATACTAAAAAATGATTGAAATCAGGAATCAATTATATCGAACTCAAGATTAATCATTTTTGTATCGAAAAACATGTTTTACTCTAATTCTAAGCATCATCTAATAAAAATAAAAAAAGAATTAACGGACTATGTAAATGTACGCATTTGTGACCGTTTAAATTTAATCTGGCTCTATTAGTGACACCATCGTCTGTCCTGATTAATGACTGGTGCAGCAGATGAAATGTACTATTTTAATGATTTAATTTTCTTGCTCAGGTTGGTTCGTAGTTCATTCTTAATTTCAAAACTTCAAGCAATGTCTTAAGATGCTAATATGGCTCTCTGTTCGACTCATGACATCTTAAGCACCAGCTTTCGAAACATTTCATGTAAAGAAAAGATAAAATTAAGATAAAGATTAAAATTGGGGAAAAATTAACCTTAATAAATTTGTTCGCGTTACTTGAAGTTCTCAAAACTTTTCTTTTTATTAGGTGTTGGAATTAATTCGTAGCGTTTTACAAGAGATGGCACAAGCAGTACACTATTTCGTTGTTACCTATAGTTCTGTATACATTGTAAACATCTATCATAGGACGTCATTTGCCGTACATAACCTTTCTTGAAATCATAAATAACAACACTGTATAATTCATTGAATATGTCAAAATTTGTGCCGAATAAAGTGTATTTGCGGGGAATTTTATTACACTACTTTATTCAAAAGAAATCTGCAGCTGAAGCGCATAGAATTCTTGTTCAGACTTATGGTGACAATGCTCTGTCGGATACGACATGCAGAGACTGGTTTCGACGCTTCAAAAATAATGATTTTGAACTTGAGGATAAAGAACGTTCTGGCGCACCGAAAAAATTTGAAGACAAAGAATTAGAGCAATTACTCGATGAAGACCCATCTCAGACGCTATCAGAACTTGGAAAAATATTACAAGTTGATGAGTCAACTGTTTCAAAACGTTTAAAAGGGTTAGGAATGATCCAGAAGCAAGGACATTGGGTGCCGTATGAATTGAAGCCGAGAGACGTCGAACGACGTTTTGGCACGTGTGAACTACTGCTTCAACGGCAGAAAAGAAAAGGTTTTTTGCACCGTATCGAGACTGGCGATGAAAAGTGGATACACTACGATAATCCAAAGCGTAGAAAATCGTGGGGTAAGCCCGGCCATGCATCCACATCGTCCGCAAAACCAAATATCCATGGCTCGAAGCTTCTTCTCTGTATTTGGTGGGATCAGCAGGGGGTAATTTATTATGAACTGCTTAAACCGAACGAGACTATCACGGGGGATCGCTATCGACTTCAATTGATGCGTTTGAGTCGAGCCTTAAAAGAAAAACGGCCGCTATACGCGCAAAGACATGACAAAGTGATTTTGTTACATGACAACGCTCGGCCTCATGTTGCAAAACCAGTAAAAACCTACCTGGAAACGCTTAAATGGGAAGTTCTACCCCACCCGCTGTATTCACCTGACATAGCTCCTTCCGATTTTCACCTATTCCGTTCGATGGCACATGGCCTAGCTGACCGGCGCTTTCATTCTTACGAAGAAGCTCAAAAATGGATCGATTCTTGGATAGCCTCAAAAGACATGTCGTTTTTCCGACGCGGGATTCATGTACTGCCAGAAAGATGGTCAAAAGTAGTAGAAAGTGATGGGAAGTACTTTCATTAATGTATTTTTTAATGCTCATGTGAAATAAATAACATTCTTTCATTAAAAAAACGCTACGGAATTAATTCCAACACCTAATACTTAAAACGAGAGGAATATTTATATATTTGGACTTTAAAGAAAAAGAAAAATACTGAGGGCGCGCGCGCGCAAAAATACAAGCAGCAGATCTATAATAATGAAAAAAGTTGTTCGATTATATTTTCGTATAAATATTTTTGTAGTGCATACATATAAGTAAAGAATAAGAAATTATATTACTTGCACATTATTTTCCTCATCTATTCTTCCTGCTTGAACTATCATTATTTTTTTTTAGCTTTTTCAGCTCGTTGCAACGTTTTTTGCCTTTTTTTCCTTTGCTTCCTGTTTTTTTTTCTCAGCCATTTCTTCACATTTTCTTTTTCTCTCTTTGATTGCAATTAGACGTTCATTTTTTTCTATTTCTTTTGCTCGATGATATTCTTGCCAGGCCAACGAAGTGGTCACTGAAGGCACTTTGATTTTTAGAGCACGTTTCTTCGTTGCTGATTTATTTTGACGGGACCAAAATATTGTCTTTTTAAAAACATCTGGGATATCAGAAGGAATGTCCAAGCAACCTGAAAGATAATAGAGATTAGACAATTCATCTTTTAACTTTTTAATATCATTCAACATCTATTATATCTATTGTATTATATCTATACCATTGTCAATGATGGCAGACACTGAAACTGATTGCGTATCTTCAGTGACGTAGACATTAGTGTTAGATGCTCTGAAAAAATAGAAAAATTTTATTTTGTAGGTTGAACAAACTATAATAATTAAAAGGTTTCATGAAATTTACTTGTCCATTATCATCGTATCCTCATCGTTTAATTGTGAAGATCCTGCAGGAATCATTTTATTTTCCATTACGATTTGCAGGACATCATTGCTCTAGCGTCACTCGAGTTATCTGCAAGCTGAAGACTGAGATGCTCTTGAAACAGTAATTCGTTTCGTCGAATTGTCTTCAGAATTTTTTAGTGGCCAAATTTTCCTTTTCTTGATGCACTGATTGTAGATCGAAACTAGATTTTAAGGCGTAAGTTTCATGACTAATGCTAGAGTTAAGATCCTGATTTGAATCATTCACGACAAAAATGTCAATAATATAATCCGTAGAATTAGAGTTTTTAGTATTTTGAAAACTGGAATAGCTACCTTAAAAAGTAAATTAAAATACAAATTGAAAGGTAAATTCATTTCAAAATTGAATAAAGTCGATTGTATATCTCGAATGAGGTGAAAATTACAAAAGTGAGTAAATTCACTAATTATTAACCAATTAAATTATGAATATTCTAGTAAATTTGCTCACTTTTGTAATTTTCATCTCATTTCAAGATACACAATCGATTCTGAGGTAAACAATATGCGAATAAGAAAATTTTTGTCCCATCAAATCAAATCATTATAGTACATTCATAACTGTCTAATTGTCTAATTCAACTCTCTTTAAGATTTGATTTGATTTATTTAAAAAAAGCTAACCAATCATTTAGTTGAATGAATATTGATTAATAATTCGTTTGTATCATCAAATAATTTTATCTCAAATTTATAAATAATTATAATCATCTCTGGAAGATATACATGTACATACAGAAAAAAAGGTTTTTTTTAAATTAAAAATTATAAAAATTATTACTTGATAATTTCAAAATCTTTTGCCAAAAAAGGAAGATGTCAAGGTTTTCAAGGTTGTCGTTATAGATTTCAGTTTCGTTAGCATGTCTGAATTTGCCTAACAAATCTTTCGATATTACTCTCAATAAATAATAAATGATTTTTAACATTCTGTTCTGGTCCCGAAGTTATTACTGTATCATTACTGTTTTTTCTTTTGCAACAATTGATTGTATTGAAGTGCGTCAGCTGAAAATGGAGAAAGGCCACATTTCCTGAAACCATTGCTCATTACTCTTGGAAGTTCTACATGTTCAATAGCAATTTTAAGGATTGGACCAAAATCTTCTCTTCTTAAATTTCTTTGATTTTGCATTCGCCAATCGTTTACGCAGTCTCTCCATTTCGATTTAAGCGTCCGAAACAGAGCAATGTCAAGTGGCTGAATCAGATGTGTCGCGTTCGGGAACAATGCAATAAGTTCTATTTCATGATTCATACAAAACTCGGCAAGTGATAAGAGTCATGTGTGAAGAGTGTCCATCGACATATAGAATAACCGGCTTCTTGATGTTCTGTGCTGTCAACTATGGTTCAAAAATATTGCTTATATATTCATAGAAAGTTTCAGCCGTCATCCATCCACTTTGGATGCTGTAGGGAATTCTTTCATACGGAAAAATTATCATTGGAGAAACTAATGTACCCATAGCGTTTGTCATGATAGCATCGTCAAGCATTCCTTCTCATCATTTTGTGTGAAATTAATTATAAACTGCTTTATCTCCTTTTTTGACAAGCACACTCTTCTCTTTCGGACAAAGATAGAAAGCAGATTCGTTGCAATTAAATATCTGGGCTCCATCAATATTTATTAACTGTTTCTCAGTTAAATGTTGTTCGACAGTTGTTCGACAAATGTTGTTCTTTGAACCAACCGCGCAGAATATCTTCTGTTACTGAGGCTCGACTTTTGGACAAATTTTGAGCTACACGAATAGAAATCTCCGGATGTCGACGTAAAAACGCTTCGTACCAATGACGCCTTGGTCGTCCATCAGTAAATGGTGTTCCTCGACCCAATCATTTAATTAAATGAGCAACGTTATAAAACAGTTGTGTTTTTGTCGCAGGGAAGCCTTGTTGCTGAGATGAAGCATCCAGCATACTATCATTGCCTCTTTCTCAACAGAGAATACAGGACTTGGAGGACCTGATCTCTTTCTAATTGGTCGATGTCCTTTCAATTTTGCAATTAGCATTGATTTAGGAATATCATTTGATTTGCGAACACCATTTATTGACTTTCCACAACGAACATCAGCAAGTACTTTTTCAAATTCTATGTCTGACCATCTTTTTCGGATTTTACCCATTATGATTTGAAACTTTAATTTACAAATAAAAATTCAAAGTCTCATAAATATTATACTTGGACTGTGTTCTACACTGCCAGTATTAAAAATCTGTCGTTTATGTTACATGCACTATAGTTTTTCAATACTGGCAGTTGATTTTGGAACACAAACATTTGGAGGTATTCAGGGTATTCTCCCAAGCAAGAAATGACTCATTGAATTAACGTCAATTTGACACGATGACGATCACGTTGACGATCATTTCTCATTCAAATCTCGAAATAAAAATATACTCACTCGATGCGTTTTCGCGTGAAAATAAAGATTTGACAGAAAAAAAGCACAGTGAAGAGATATTAACCTGATATTTAATGTTCTTTAACTTCAAACTTCTTTAACTTTAACTTCAAACTTGATTCTATCTAGTCTATTTAGGTTAGAAAATCTGTCACTGCCACAAACTATATGATGCGAACATGCGCTGCGGTCGCATTTTCGTGATCTATGGTCACAAGTTACTCGCTGTAGTACAGAGCACGAAATTTGAACAGCACACAATAAGTATGATAAGCTTTCTTAATTTGGTCAAAGAAATGATTTAATGTTTACTTGTAAACAAACAATTTAAAGCTGTGGTCATAAATAGGTACAGAAACATACGATGTCCCACTTAGTGACCTAATCAAAAGTTTTTCTAACTAAAATTTTTCCTCGAGCATACATCAAATATTTTCGTTTTATTCATACAAATGCAACTCATACTTGTCTAGAAACTTATGGAGATAAGTATTAATTGTTTTCTTTTCAAAAAAAGGAACGAAATTTAATGTTATGGCTAGTTTTCTTGAGACGGTCACAAATGGAAACATGCATGTTTTGTTACACCTATTTGTCACATTCATCTATATGTTCAAAATTATCAACCTTTTTTAGAATCCACAAATAGCACAATATTTATTAAGTATTCACTGACACTTTTACGAAAAAATTGTTCTTAAACATTTTATTCCCGGACGACATAACAAAGATGTTACTATGCTGTGACAAACGCCATCTCTACTAACTAGCGACAAACACGTGCTCAATTTGCCACTGATGGAGACACGAACACCTTATTTCACATTTTCATAAGTATTTGTTAGTTAAGTATCACTGAAACCATATATCGAACCGTGGCTAACTAATTGCTAAATGTGATGAATACCCTTCCTGAAGATAAATTATTTAAAATTTTTGATTAATTTAATAAAAGTCCACGAGTGATCACAAATAGGGTCATGGTCACAAATAGGGACATTTACTTTATTCCTCCTTTCGCCCTCCTTCTCTTGTTATTTCTTTTCGCAAATTGTGCCCGCCAATTCTAATCCCTCGGCAGCTTTTCTCTCACCCTTTTCCAATTATTCTCCTTTACCCATGTCTCTACTAAAAACATTACGTCTTACTTTTCAGTATCTTTCCAAAACTCTGTATTTTTATTTTCTATCCCCGCTATATTCCAGAAGGCTATCTTCTAACCTTCCTCATCTCTTTCTATCTTCTCTCGCCCCCACCCCTCTTTCTACCTCTTTTCCCCTCGCCTGCACTAGTTTTCTTCCCTCCCTTTTTTCTCCTTTCCCCCTTCTAACTCTCTCCTCTGCATTTGATCTTCTATCTCCCTTTTCCATCTTTTAATACTCCTTCCTCTTTATCCCAATATCATCATTTTTTTTCTATTTTTATTTTCTTGTATCCATACTCTTTTTCCCTTTTTTTTCTCCTCTTGTACCACCCTTCTTAGCCATCATTTCATTTTTCTTTCCTCCCACGTCATATCCTCGTCTATCCATAGCTTCCTTCCTCTTGGATTTTACTTCTTTTGTAACACTTCCCTCCTTTGATCTTCATTTCCTAATTTCACTATTTCCCTTCTTTCTATTTCATTGCTACCTATCCTCTTTATCTCCTCTACCTTGACATCCGTCCCTATCTCTTTCAATATTCCTAGCACTGTCTCCCTCATTTCCCTTTCGCTTCTTCCCTTGATTACCACGTTTCTCTTCTTATCTTCTTTCTCTCTTGCCTCCCATTTTCTTTCTATAATCCCTATCTTTTTTCTTCTATTGTCCATTTCTTCTTCCTATTTGATCTTCCTCTTTCCCCCTTCCTTTCTTGCCGCCCATTTTCTTTTTCTATAATCCCTATCTTTTTTATTCTCTTGTCCATTTCTTCTTCCTATTTGACCTTCCCCTTTTTCTCCTCCCTTTCCCCTAACTATCCCGTCTTTTCCTCTAATCCTAATCCATCTTCCTCCTCCTTGACTCCTCTTTCTCTTTTTCCTTCATTCTCCAATTTTTCTATTCTCCTTTTCAACTCTTCTCTTTCTCTTTCTCTCCTTCTCTTTATTTCTAATCTCTTCTTCAAATTTTTCTAATTCCTCTTTTATTTCTACTCTTATCCTCATTATTTATACTCATTATTTCTTTAAATCTTTGAATCATTTCCTCTATTAAACTTTTCAACTGCTCTCTTTCTCCCTTTTTCTTCAAGGGAAATGACCTTATTGTTTTACCACTATTTCAAAAAACTTCTAAGCTTTAATGCGAAGAGCTCTCCGCATTTAATTAATTTTTGCAGAGATGTAATTGTGACAATTAATTTTTTCGAAAATTTTATTTTTTGCCTTTACCTTGATTCTCGTAAGAAGATTTCGATTGTATTTATTGTACGAGGGAACCTACAAATAGATTTTATTTGATTATAAATAGGTTGCCTAGAGTATAATTTGCCTACATCACTTTGTCGACAGTTCGTTTGCGCATAAATTATTATCTACAACTCGATTGACTATATACACTTATTATATTATATTGTATATACACTGCGCAGAAATAAAAATTTTAGAAATGGAGTTACATTTGTCTGCGTATATTGTATATTATCTACAAGTATTATTGCCTACAGTTAGATATTAGCCCCAATCAATGTAGGGGCGCGTCTCTGGTGTGTAGTATCATATGTGTCCCGCTGAGTAGTTGAAGGCAAGCCACCGCAGCGTGGTGGAGCGAGCGCGATTGAGAAAGATCGACAAGGGTCGTGAAGGAGACGAACAATTGTTTTTTGTACTCTCTGTATAGGAGGAAATATACTACTTTATGCCGAGTTCTCGTGGTATCATTACTCCCAAGGAACGGTCACTATAATTTGAGGACTCAGCCGGGATTGTGCCAGACAAATGAGTCGCAAGATTCTAAAGAATTGTAAATTGTTTGTGTGATGACACCGGTAGTTCGACATCGGCAGTTCGACACTAGCGTTGTATGTCACAGAACGACGATATTCGTGATTAAAGACATTGATCCAGATAGTGAAAGACAAAAGAAGACGAGGAAAGATGAAGGACGAAAGACGAAAGACGAAGGATGAAAGACGAAGGACGAAGGACAAGAAGGCGATGAAGAAGGAACGAGGAAAGATGAAAAGGACGAGAAGAAGGATTCTGAACATTCGAAAAGCGTCGGACGCTATATTGAAGGTGCTAAAAACGCGGGACGGTATGCGCAAAAAGCTACGGCGCCTATGACAGAGAGACACGATGTGTACATGAGATGTAAGGTTACGATAAGAAAATAGTTCAGTTAATGTCGAATATAATGGAGAGTGCTTAGGAGAAAACAATAGAATCAGAAAAAACATTACAACGGCTTTCGTGAAAGTGATTTAGGCATTTCATAAATTAGTGTTTGGTGAAACGGACGATCGAAAGAACCGTAGCCGATTGAGAAACTTCAGCGGAGTCACGTGTCAAGACGAAGGAGACGATTATCGAGATAAGATTGCATTTATCCAGGAAATTTATCCTTCTCGGAATGTGATCTGATAGTGATCTGATAACATTCTTTGTCTAGATTATGGAGGACTGAAAGAAGATACAGCCAAGCGAATCTGTAAGGGCTTGACGGATTTTAGTATACTGTGTCAAAAAAACAATGATTCTGATGACGATGACGACGACGGCTCAAACGAATACGTGAGTGATAAAGGTGATTATGCACTCGTGACCGGCATTGATGATGGAAACACCGGCAGAATGAATGAAGCAGAAGATGTTAGATTCCGTATAAGACGTAACAAGTTACTCGCGAGACAAGAGAGGGGAATAACGAGGCGCGACGATTTCGCGTTATCATTTCGAGATATGGAAGGCTCCATTAGAAATTTTGACGGCAGTGACGCCTATATATTCGATCGAACGATGGATAGCAGACTTTGAGGATACCGCAGCACTTTTTGGATGGAATGAAGTACAGCAACTGATATTCGCTAAACAATCTTTGATAGGACTTGCGAAATTCTACATCCAAAGCGAAGGCATGGTGAAGAACTAGAAAACCTTGAAGGTTATGTTAAAAGACGAGTTTTTCAATAAAATAGACAGTGCTCTATTGCATCAAATGTCTGAGCGATGAAAAAAATGAAAAATTGCAAGAATACTATTTAAATAATAATGAAAGAATTAGCAGCGATAGGAACGATCGAGAACTAGGCGTTGATACGATATACCATCCATGGCATTTAGGACGACGAATGAAATAAAGTGATTTTCTATGGGACCAAAAAAATGCGTGACTCAAAGAGCGCTTGCAGGAGATAAGGGAGGCGAATCAGATGTAAGCTGCCAAGAATATCCGAAGAAAGACGTCAATGGCAAAGAAGACATCTCCAGTACAAGAGCTATCAAAGAAACTAGAAGATTAAATCAATACAGTACGGTGCTACAATTGTGGTAGTGTCGGGCATGCATCTAAAAGTTGTAAGTCAAAAGAGTTAGGGCCAAAATGTTTTAAGTGCAATTAGTTCACAATCGGGCGCAGGTCTTTCGAATGCGTCATGAATGCGGAAAGTAAGCAAACAAACAATGATAAAGACGCCGCGGCGGTAAATAGTATTGTATTTCTGTTTTGTTAAATGATAATATGTGTAAAGAGGTAATAATCAGTGATTTAAAGGTTCGGGCTTGTCTTACAGATAGTCGCGTGACGTTTATCTGTGAAAGAATTTATCGCGAATTAAAGGAACCTACTCTAAGTAGCGTTCAGCTTTCTTTAGTCGGGTTTGGTCAAGCTAAAGTTAAACCGTTGGAATATTTCTAGACTGCAATTAAAGTAGATGATGAGGAATTCTCAGTTAAGGTATATGTAGTTCTGAATTCTGCTATGACGTTAGACACAGTTAAAGAGCGCGACGTGTTGCTTCAAGCCATTGTTACTATTACTATGTACATATAGCTGACATTAAATTCAACCGTCATATGATATAATTATATATAAATTGTTCTTTCATATGTGAAGGTACGTGTTATTTCCTTGTTATTTCAATACCTTGTTATTTTAATACCAACACACAATGTCACGACAAAATTCCATCTGTGCAAAGGATGTACTTGAGATTCATTATTATTTTTTTGCTGTAAAACAATCTGGAAATTCTACATTCGTTCTACACTTTTCGTGATATGATTATTGGCGGTGTAACATTATTGTACGAGGTATCTTCACATATGAAAGAACACGTTTATATATAATTATATCATACGACGGTTGAATTTAATGTCAGCTATATGTAACTCTGCGTTTTAAGAATATTATGAATTTACTGAGGATGGCCAGATTGTGGCCGAAACGTCTAATGTTTTTATTAATGTAATGATAATTAAATATCACAAACTATAACTTGTGCGGTGATTTTTTGCTCTTATTTTCATACGTTTTGAATTATAAACCACGTTCGTTTTTATGATGTATTTTTTAAAAAAGCTTAACTTATTGGGTTTTATTGAGTTTTATAGAGGTTTTTTTGAAGTTTTTTTGATAAAATTGATTCTTTGATATTTTTTTCATGTAATATTTAATTTACGTTATGTTTATCATTACTTTTTTATATATATATTCAATTATTCAGATAAAATTAACTATAAAAGAATTTTGTAAAAATATAACAATAATTTTGTAGAAGTTTTTGTTTTTGAAAAGGTTCCAATCATGTAGCCGAAACATATAGAACATATAGAATTAAATTTTTATGTGATCAACGACTGAAATATAATATACTTTGCGCATTAAGGCCCGTGGTTGGCTCTTCTATACTTTTTATTTATTTAATTTATTGTAATCATATTATAATGAAAATTTTTCAAATCTAAAAAATACTTCTGTAGTGATCAAACGTAACAATCAGGTAACTTATCATGTGTATCTACGAGTTGGAAAGAATTGGAGCTTATGGCACATACGTAAACGTAAAGCAATAACATATAAGCAGTAAACAAATTGGCCAATCACAATAGAGACCGTAAGGCCAAATCCAATGTTACAATTTCCTTACTGCTTACGTCTTACTGTCTTACGTTTTAAAGGGTGCAGTCAAGTTGCCGCTACGAATGCTTCGAAGCATTTGATTGATCAATCGGAAGAAAGAATTTTACTAATTGAATTTTACTAATTGATTTCCAAATGCAAGCTTCAGATTGGCTGTCGCAACAAACTTGCGATTAGCTTGCAACTAATGTAAAACCGGTTTTATATGTGCTATGAGCTTTATGAAAGCTCGCGACAGTCGCGACTGAAATGTTCTAAGGTGCCCCATTTGCTTTGTTCAAATCTACCTCTATCAGTCACACTGAAAAAATATCTTATTTTATTTACCAGAATATCGATAAAAACCAAACATTTCATCTTTATTACATAGATATGGATGTAGGAAAAAAACACATAGCACAACAAAATATTTAATGGTTTAATTTTAAAATGCTTTACATGTGTGAGACGAAACGTTTAGTACGAAGGCACAAAAACAAAACGCTTATAGATTAGATTGCAACCGCGGCAGCTACCACTTAACGGTTATTTGTGACTGTATCGCCATTTCAAAAATTACAATTTGTAATTACAGAAAAGAACAATTCATTTTTTATTTGTAAAGTTCAAAGCTGCCCCTGTACAAAGTTGGCCCCTCTTCCCTACGTACTTTTTTTCAACATCAGACGTTCGTGCGAAAAAGATCTCATAATTTATAATTCTTATTTCAACATGTGCTTCCAATATTTCTTGTTCATAATCTCCTCTCATAATTAAATTCTGATATCATATGTATTCGCATTACCGTTATGTTTGTTAGTCATACATATATCATTTTTTATAATTTGACGTTACCCGTTCTCGCCATGGACATGAATTGGTGGACATGGTTTTACATGATATGTGTTTTACAATATAGATCAACGTATATCATGACTACCTACTGACACTGTAGAGTATAAGTATTATGTGACATTTGCGTTTGTATGTGAGATAAGATCCTTCAACAATTCGGTCTATTATATAACTTATGTAATTTTTTTAAGTTGCTGAGGAGGGTTAAGTTAAGTCTGAAACGTACATGCTGTATACAGATATTTCATAAGAAGTGGAATAATAGAATAAATTAATCAGTTGTCACTTTGTATGCTCGTTTAAATCAGTCGACGTTGCATTTGTTTTTTTATTGTTTTGTAATCTTACTAGCGTATTAGAATAATTTAATTTTTTTTTGTTAATACAATTTATTATTATCAAAAAATTATCGAATGTTATTTTAAAATAATATTGACATCTATTATGTACATGTACTGAGTTGATTAGAAAGTTCGTGTCGTTTTTTTAGTACCAAATTGTATTTATAATATCTTCGTAAAAAAATTAATGAAATTTAAATTTGAAAAAATGATTTTGAAGCTTGAAAATATTTTTATACTTTCGAAAGGTTACTATGTTGTTTGAGTTTTTGTGAATTTGATAATTTACATACAGAAAACTACGAGCTGAAAAAGATGGAAAATTTTTTTCTAACTTTGGGTCTATCATTTGTCCCAAAAAAATTTGTGAAAATTTTCGACTTTCCATCCAAATGAAAGCTTAAATTTTCCCCTACAAAATCGTTTTTAAAATGTTTCTAAGACTTTGAGTTATTACGAATTAAATAAAAAGAACATTTTGACTTTGATTGCTCATAACTTTGTTAAAAATCATCGTACCGCACTTTAAAAAAATCAATTTTTATAAATAAAGCTAAAACTGCTCTATTGAATGGTATAATAACAACAACAAATATATTCTATGTATAATTTTGAGCTTAAAAAACGGCACAAACTTTCTGACCAACCCAAAATATAAGCTATAATTATTATATTTGTCTATTTTTATACTATTTATAGATATTAACAGCGAACATGAAAATGAAAATATCGTGTCCAGTAGAACATTACCATGGACAATGCCAATGGCTTTGTCAATGTCATTGAAGAAAAATAACAAGAAACCTATAAGACGACACGAAGAACACTATGATGAAAAAGGCAAGGACACAAAGATTTCAAAGATCTTTCAGCTGGCAATAACTGCACTGTCTTTTTTGGCATTCGGTGGTTATCTCCTTACACTCATAATTACAGCAATTCGTCGCAATAATGGAAATGGAAACGGAAATGTCGTCATATTTTCAGTAATAATTAAATTAATTTTATATAATAATTGTAATAAAATTCTTACTATTAGAAACTAAGCAACTAAAAAATCTATTCAGCAATTATTTAAAAAAAAATATATATATATAGTCATTTTTAAAGCT
>JAANIC010005876.1:63858-78953 GCA_017607545.1 Acromyrmex charruanus | reverse complement strand
TGATAAGAAAACGAATTAATTTTTTATAAACATATTTAATTATGCGAACAATTATTAATTATTTTTTTCAGAATCTACAAAGCCTACAAAAACTAAACCGTCCTAAACGAAATATTTTAATATTCGATCCGATGGAAAATAACTTCGAAACAGACAAACTTTATGAAGGAATGATTATGCTTTCGAGAAGTTACGCCTTATACAATTGACCACAAATTATGAACTCTGTGTTTTACAGATTTATTATTTATGCATGGCTATATTATTATATTAAATGATAAAACATATATTATATATAACGTAATTATATATAACATAATAATATATGGTTGTAATAAATTAAAGCAAATATTTCATTAAAAAATGCAGCAAAATTTTAAATATAAATATTATTTATTAAGTTAGTTGCTTTTATTATAGCACTAAAGCTACGTAGATATAATTGTAAAATCTGAATGAGTGATGAAAATAATAAAATAAATTAATAGATCCTTGAAGAACTTTTTCTTATATTTTTCTTTTCTTATATTTTTATAATATGTTTAAAAATTGTGCCGATTAATTCTATTTAAGAAATACATAGCACACGCAAATTTGCAGACTCTTGAAAATCCTAAAACCTAATAAAATCGAATAGAAGACCGTGCTATGTACATATTTCGAAGAATATTCTTAGCGTGTGGGTAGAGAGGCAGCTTCAAACATGGCTCTTCAAATAAACATCTAAGTGGCTGTGTACTTCGCAGACCTACACGTAAAGATAACCATATGGCTCTTGCAAAGATATCATCGACTACACATATGTCTCTATACCATTGTTCCATCGATACATAACTATGAATTCTCATACATAAAAAGCTCTTCGAAATTTTTGATTACATGACGTTCATGTAATCAAAAATTTCGTGTCTGAAAGTAGCGATTATAAAGCGATTATAATATTTCGTTATTTTAATTTACTCATTTTAATGCTTCCATTATATTAATCAATCTATAATTATGATACTTAATAAAATTGCATCAAATTGAAACTATAAGTTTTTAATGCTTATTACGGTCATTTATAGTATTATTATTAGTAAAAATGCTCAAATACTTAAAAATAGAAAATCTAAGTTAATTTTTGTTCTGTAATTTTTAAAGATTTTATATTACAAAATGTCGATTAAAAAATATTCAAAATAATTCATATTTGAAAACAGCAAAATGCAAATATGGGATCAATTGAAGAAATCAAAAACTGTATGACACATACACATATAGAGATTTTATTTATACAATATAAAATCAATAGTTTAACATATATTAAAGACAATTTGTTATTATTACCATTGCCATAATTTTTATTTTTCATCTTTTCAAAGCATCTCTCACGGAATAGAGAATATTACTTTAGCTTAACATTTATATCCGCAGTATTCGACTCATCATTTTGACCAGACCAATCTTCTTATAGTCCCGCCTACCAGTATTTTCGTGGACCAATCCAGTTAATCCAGTGAAATCACAACTGGCGGTGGTAATTTTTTCAGCCAGAAATTTCTCGACATGGCAGAGTTTCATTCACTCATTCACTTTTATGCTCTTCTATAATTCTCACAAATATTTTTTGCGAAAGTGATAATTCTTTACTAATAAATTAATAATTTAGAGTCTTTTCTTTCTCAAATTTATTTCTATTAAATCAATATTTAATATAACTGTGCATTTAAAAATAGTGTTATATAAAGAGTGATTAAAGAAAGTGAATTAAAGTGTATAGTGAAGTATAAGTTATATTAGTTGACAAACATTACTAGAATTCATTTTATGTTATTTTTAATAATAAGTTATTGTGTAAATTTATATTTTATATAAAAAACACGGGCATAAAATACAAATGCAGATTTTCCAAAATGTTATAAATGCAAATAACGCAGCTACATCGTGCAAACAACCGTGTTTTTGATAAGTTTGGAAGAGTGACGATGAATGACGTTAATGCTTTCAATATGGATAATTCTAATTATTCAAGACAATTAAAATTTGGTATGGATCGCATATTATCGAATGAAATTTCCACAAGAAAAATAGGTGAAGGTTTACACTACTTACTTAAAATTATAATTTACAACTGTTATATGAAATTGTTCACTTCTAATATAATTATTATAACTGACTTACATAATTTATTTATAAATTTTTTGAATAATTTATGCATCAATTACGCCTTCTTTTAATCGAACCTATACGTATACACATAGTGTAATAACTTTCTCTTAAACATATTTTTAAATAAAGATTGTATTATAGTTTTAATATTTCTTTATAACAGTAATAAAGTTCTATATTATTATAATTAAATAATATATATATATATTATTATTTATATATCTTATAGTTTTAATTTATCGAAGTTGATACGTTGATATAGATATTCTTAAGCCACTTCCAATACAACTCCCACCAATACGACGTTGTCCCTGCATCGAAAGTTGCGAGCAATGCGAAACTGTCAGAACTGTCAGAACTTGCATTGCATTCCCGCATGCTCATTCGTCATTATCTGAGGGTACCACATCTGCATCTTATACTGGACTAATGGAGAGTTTAGGAACTTTATATCGGCCAGCACCATTACGCCCCATACCAAAAGGTAAATTATAATAAATTAAGTTTAATATTGCTCAATTTGTTCAAAATTTGTATTAGATAAATTTAATTTTACATACTGCAGAAGTATATATTTTTATAATCGTAGAGAATAATCTTTTTTATTAAAAATAAAATCGAAGCAAGTTTATTATTTAAAGAATTGTTCACAACTGTTTAAGATTGTACAAATTTTAGTTAGTTCATTTCTTAATGTTCCCTTGTGGGAAAATACTAATTAATTGAATTAGTGAAACAAACTGTGTGCCAAAATGTATAATATTCGATTTCAGTAATTTTCCAATTATTTTCAACTGTTTTTTCGCAAGTCTAATGTTTCGCTAATAGTATAATATTTTCACAAAAGTTAGCTTATCAGACAGTATTGATTAATTATATTTGAATATTAAGCAGAATTTTTCTGTAAATATTTCTAACGATGTCTTGAAAAGATTCAACTGACAATGAGCATCGTAAGTTACGTCATTGACAAATGTTACCATGTGGACATACTATCTTGTACTTCTGATATTCGGGAGCAAGTAGAACAAAATATTTACGTGTCAGTGTCTTCACGTGTTTCCTGTCTGTGTTTAAACGACATCTTAAGTGCCACCCAGCGTTTATGCATGGTGTAAACAGCGGTTTCTATGCGCATTTTCTCGGTTGGTTGAAATCTGGTAGTACTCGTATTTATTCTTTTTTTGTTTAAAGCTACTTATTCTCTATCTCTTCTATCTTATTTCATTTTTTGTTCTTTCCTCTCCCTCATCTTCTCCACTATCAATAAAATTAATGATAAATACATATAAATTTTTTTCGTATAAAATAAAATTTAAGAATAAAATAGGTATATAAATTTTTATACATATATTTTTAATATATACAGGGTGTTTCCTCTAACTTGATCATCTAAAATATCTCCGTTATTGTTAATGATACGAGAAAATATCAAAGGAGAAAGTTGTTCGATTCGATGGGGCACATATTATGACCAAAAAATTTTTCTCAGGTCATATTTTTGGAGATTTCAAAGTCACCTCCACTTTTTCAAATGGAATTGTATGATTTTTTTTTTATAAAATATGATTGCTCTAATTATTCTGCATATAAAAATAATAAGATAGTGATATAAAAAAACCAATAGTTTACGAGATACTTTATTCTGGCATATATTGATATAAAATGATCGTAAATTATTAATTTTTTTATAATCGTACCTTAATACATTTACAAACAGAATAATGAGATGAATCAATTGAAAAGAAAACACATAGTTAGCTTTAAAAAAATATGTATGCAAAATGGATAATTTTTTAAATAAGCAACTGTGTTTTCTTTTCACCAATTGATTTATTTCATTATTCTGTTTAAGAGTATTAAGGTACGATTATCAAAAAGTTAACAGTTTATGAGTTATTTAACATTTTATGTCAATATGTGCCAGAATAAAGTGTAAAATATCTCGTAATTAGAAAAATCATACTGTGTAAAAAAAAATCATACAATTCCATTTAAAAAAGTGGAAGTGAACTTGAAATCTCAAAAAATATGACCTTGAGAAAAATTTTTTGGTCATCATAATATGTGCCCCTTTGAATCAAGCAACTTTTTCCTTTGGTATTTTCTCGTATCATTAAAAACAACGAAAATATTTTAGATAGTCAAATTAGAGGAAACATCCTGTATATATAATTAATTAATATATAAGGTGTTTGATAAGTCACGATAAAACTCTCGGAGTACAGCGAACTACAGGAGTAGAGCGAACTAAACTGAGTCGAAAAGTCCTCTACCATTTTACGATTTTTGCAACAGTTAACAAGATATTAATGATAATTACTAAAAATCGCTGAATATTGATTTCCCATAATTTTTTACTCAAGCATTATCAACTTTATAGAAAAACAGCAAGTGACAAAAATTGTTTATTTTCTTCTTATAGAATTCTGAGATTTTTTCAGAAATTTTTAATATCGCATTTTCTCATATTGGTAAAAATAGTTGCCAATAGAGAAAAGCAGTACTAAAAAATTAGTGAAAAATTCTGAAAAAATTTTTAGAGCTCTAATAACAAATATATAATAATATGTAAATATAATTTATAAAAAAGGTATATCAAAATAGAGTTACTTAATAAATCTGTTCATTTAGCAATTGTATGTATAATATCGAATTACCCATATTTTTAGCAAATCTTGTTTATAAAAATTAAATAATAAGCTTATAAATGTAACATAATAATACAAATAGAATATAATTTTAATTTTTAGCAATATCAATTTTCAAGTTATTAGATACAAGTTTAATGTGATTATTAAAAAAATAACCTTTTTTTAAGCTACTCCTACTTTCTTCCATATTTTTACATAATATTAATAATATAAACTATTAAGAATATAAACTATTACATTCTCGTTTAACTTATTATATTAACAATATTAAGAATTTCTTTATTTTAGATTGCATATGTGAGAACACAATCAATGCTAGAAATTGAAGAAACTGGATCTTCATTGCTTAAATAATTCAATCTTGAATTACTATGTATACGATATATATATGTACTTGCATGTCTACCATATTGTAGTCTTTCGACCTGCGCGCCGAATTGTTTTTCCGGATTAAAAAAGCAATTAAACTACTTTAGTAATTATAATTGCAAATTAAATTGACAAGCAATTTTAATAATTTGACAACAATCAGGCATCATATTATAAAAATATTAATATGTTTAAAAAACTTTTAATAAATTTATTAACATATTTATAATATGTTAATAAATTTAGAAATATGTAACATGTAGTACAGTAAATTTTGACGATAATTTTTAATTTATTAACAATGTACAAAATGTTGCATACGACATATTTATTGTTCAGTGTTGAGGCGTCGACTGTGTGATTATTAATTTTCTAATCTTATACATAATATATATTTTAATCATTTATATAATTTTAGCTTGAGCTGAGTTCTTATTGCCACTCAGCTTTCAAATTTTATGAGTGTGTGACTTACCTCGCAAGAATTAGCGGTGCAATTTTTTGAGAGGAAAAACGTTGGAGATTTAATTTATAATGCAATAATCCAACCATTGCATAGGGGGGAAAGATTGCTGATGAAGACTCAAACCATGAGTGGAAACGTCCAAAGTCAAAGTTTATATATTTAATATTAAGAATTACGCTAATTGATAACCAGCGTTGACTCCTATCGTCTGTACTATATGTTATATATTTCTAAATTTGTTCAATTAAAGGAGTCTAAGATAAACTTATTAGTTTAGTGTTATTTTGTAATTTTGCATTAATAAATTTATTACATATTAACATTTTTATAATATGATGTCTAATTGTCGCATCAAATTATTAAAATTGCTTGTCGATTTAATTAGCGATTACTCGAGTAGTTTAATTGCGTTTAGTCCGGAAAAACAATTCGACGCGCAGTTGAAAGACTACAATACACAGAGTGAGACATTTTAATCGCCTCAGGTGAATATCTCAGAAACTAAGAGAAATACAAGAAAAAGTTTTATATGAAAGTTGTAGGTTTTCTTGAGGGAAAATAGGTGAAAATAATGGATTTTGGACAGGGGATACTACCAAGGTCAAGTCAAGGTCAACATAAATTTTTTAAACAGAACTCCCTTTTTTTATTGTTTATTCTTGTAGTATACCTCAAGAGCTTTTCAAAATACTATAACAAAATATTTTTTCATGAAGAGACTTTTCGAGTTATAAGGCTTCAAAGTTATAGTACCGCCGGCGTTAACATTACGCAAGGTATTATTTCAATCTCATCGCATTGCTTAAGAATAGACGACGTTTTTATTTTATTGATAGGCAATAGAAGAAACAAGTTATGTTTGTCTATAATCTACACTATCAAGAGGAATACATGGTTTTCGATTACAACATTCCTGCAATGTTTATAAACTGAATGAGTTTGATTATTAATGATGCGATAGAGAGCGAACTCTGATTTTTGTATATCTTAACTATGTAATATTTTTTGTTTACATTGATAATGATGCAATAGGGATCGAAACGTTTGTTTTGTTTTGTTAGTTACCGTCAAATTAAAGTTTATATTTTAACTAGATGACATGTTTTATTTATTAATGGTTTTAAAATTTTTATTTTATAATGATTGTTTTAGGCTCGTAGCCCTTTGTCTTTCTGTTTTTTAAATTTATTGAGCCTTATTACTATTATTGTTTTTTTTATTTTCATTTTTGCTCTAAAAATTATATTTCTATGTAAAAATTAAAATAAGAGGTAACCTCCAATGACCTTGATCTTGGCAAATGTTATCCAGGTCATGATCCTGAACAACATTCAAATGGTTTTAGCCGTCGGTTGGACATCTTGGGTAATCCTAATGCCGGCGGTGCTGTAACTTGCAAGCTTTATATTCGAAAAGTATTTAATGAAAATGAACTAAATTATAGTGTTTAGAAAAACTTTCGAGAATTATATTACTATTCTTCTAACAAGAACGTGCAAAAAAGGTAGGCAGTTCGATTTAAAAAATTGAAGGACACCTTTACGTGACCTTCAAGCAACTATTCAAGATTAAACTAATGACACCATCTTATGTCCCCCTTAAAACCATACAACTTTTTTCTGAAATATTTTTTTTCTAAGATAAAAAATAAAAAAGTTATTTGGAATTGGACATTAAAATGGGACATCCTGTATATAAATTAGTGTATATAAATTAGAAGTGTGCTATAAGAATATGTAATAAAAAATGGGGGATTCCATTTAAAAAATTCATGTGGACCTTGGTTGCTTCCCCCCCTATCCAAAATCTGTTATTTCCACCTTCTTTCCCTCAAGAAAACCTACAACTTTCATATAAAACTTTTTCTTATATCTGTCTTAGTTTCTGAGATATTCACCTGGGGCGAATAAAATGCTCCACCCTGTATATGCAAGTTGGAATTATTTAAGATGGAATTATTTAAGCAATGAAGATCCAGCTTTGACCATTATAGGCATTTTAATTTCTAAATATTATTATATTAATTTATTGCACAACATGAAGAACCTCATCAAACAGAATATATAAATTGGAAATGTCTAGAGCATAAAATCCCAAAATAACTATGATGTTAAAGTTATCTGTTTGAATTTGTATGAAAATTCGAGTGTGAGTGGAAGTACCACACTGTTTAAATACGTACAGATGTTGTATACTTTCGTACAATCGTAAATCAACCTGAAGTAGCCTATCTTCGGGACATTTTCAGAAAACTAAAATTTAAAAAAACTGATACTCATCGAACTAAAAAGCCGTTTATTTCTCATGATGCTTCTTTAATATCTCTGTTTAATTCATAAAATTTCATGAATTTTTTTTCTCAGGTATATATTTAACATTTCCAAAATATATTTTCTCTGAAAAAAGAATAATATAATTCTATAATAAATATTTTAAAAATAACATTTTTAATATATTTCAAATATTACGAAATGGATATCTAATACAAATTTAAGAGTTACACATATTAATAAAGATTATTAAAAACATATTATATTACATTAGTATAAAGTTATTAAACTATATGAAGTTATTAAACTGTAATATATACATGAAATTTTCAGTAAAATTTGTTGGGACAAATTGTGATACTAAGTATATGCTTTTTAGCGCTTATTTCATCTTCCCCGATGATAAACTCTTCAGAAATAAACACACGAAGAAAAAGATCGTGGTCTAGAGCAGTTTTTAGTTCTCTACAGCGAAAAGGTTTGGAAAGAAGATTCTCTCTACAAAAATACATTACAAAACCAGATAGACGACAATTGGCAGCGACTTTAGGTCTAACCGATGCACAGGTTATATGATTTAAATGAAATCTGACATGTCAACCTTTGTAATCTATAAAATAAAAAAATTGTAATATTTTTTATTTCATAAAGAAAACAATATTTAAAGGAAATTTTAAGGAAATAATACCAATAATATAGTTATTTTTAAATAAAATTTTTTTTATTATTAGGTTAAAGTTTGGTTTCAAAATCGTCGGATGAAGTGGCGACATACAAGAGAGAGTGAAAATGTTACATTTGCTGGTCCAGATTCCACACAAAAGGATTTTCCGCAAAAATTAATTAAATCTATCACCAATGATACAACACAAAAAAACGAAGAAGATATAGAAATCGATTAAACTTAATTTATGATTAGATTTATGAAATTTCCACATATATTACAAAAAGATAACTTTATTTTAAAATTAAATTATATTTATAAAAATTTGTTAAAAGTTTATAAAAATTATTAAGACATGACAATATATTATACTATAATTCCATACAGCACCAAAAATTTTTAGAAATATCTCAGAAATTTTTCAACAGAAAAATGAAACATTTCATAAAAATTGCGAAATATATCTACAACATTTCTAAAACAGCTCTAGAATAACAAGATGTCCGCGATTCTTACACATGAAACCTTGTTGCAAGATTGATGAATGTTACATAAAGAATCCGCAATTTTTTTGAAATATTACCAAAAAGGTTTCAGCGAGTTCTTTCTGACTTCAGCTATTTCTAGTATTTAAAAAATGATATTTAATTGATATATATTTGATTGATACTTAAAAATAATATTTAAGCTCTGATTGAGCTCACAAAAAGATATAAAAATAAAATAAAATTTATAAATGATACATTTATCATATACATACATACATTTATGATATATTATTAAAAAACTAACATACGTTTCGTGATCACACGTCCTTCTTCAGTATTAAGAATTTAAAATATAGATATGAAGACGCAGATATTGTTCTAACATAATTTAAACGGTAATATAAAATAAATAAAACGCAAAGATTATTTTAGCATGATAAAGTTAAACGTTGATGAGTACATTCCAAATTAAAAGTGAGTGTTAAATCCCTGCTTTAATTTGGAATAGTATGTAAAATTATTCACATTCTATACATATAACAATAACTTCAAGAATTTGTACTCTCATTAACGTTTAACTTAATTATGCTAAAATAATCTTTGTGTTTTATATATTTTATATTACCATTTAAAATTTAAATTATGTTAGAATAATATATTTCTGCGTCTTTATATATTTTATATTTTTAATACATGCTAAAGAAGGTTAAATCTATGATCACGAAATGTATGTTAGTTTTTTAATAAATGTATCGTTTATAAAAATCTTTATTTTCGTATTTATTTTTTTGTGAACTCGATCATTGACCGAATTTTTGTATAGTTTTGCTTTGTGTAATACGAACGAATTCTTATTTTTATTTTAAATTTATTGTGTCCACATAATAAATTTAAACATTATTTAAGTATCAATTAAACATATTTAAATATCATTTCTGAAGTACTTAAAATTTATTAAGAATTTGTGATCTGTTTACAGATTACAAAATTTGTTGAAATATACTTAAAGTATTTCTCAAAAATGGTAATTATATCGCCAACTATTTTGATTAATTAATCACATTGTGAATTAATATAAAAATTATATGTATAAGCACATGTACATAATCACTATTAAAAAAATCACTTACACCTGCAATTTCCATATAATATCATTATTCATGTACAAAAGGCTTTTCGCAATTAAAATAGAACAAATCATTCATATACAAAAGTTTTTCGTGATTAAAGAACAACTTATGATAACATCAAAATGACATTAAACTGACTCGCGATTGATGAAAAAATGCTCTCTAAATCTGAATCAGTCACTAATTACCCAGTAGCATATCGAGCACTGATAATCACTGATAATAACTAAAAAAGGAAAAATGTTTGAGCATTATATAACTAAAATACTGACATTATCACGTTAATTTCAATCCGTATTCATTGACTTTTTACTAAAACAAGGTTAATTAGATCACATAATAAAGATTAGCTAGGTTAGGGATTTCAGATTTAATTTACTGATTACCAGTGGCATACTTGGCACTGATATCAGTGATTATCCATTGATTCAGATTTAGAGAGTAACTTTTAATAAACATTTTGGACATCATGATGATTTTTGTTCTGTTTAAATATATTTTTTAATTTATTGCATATGATAGATTTTAGAAACATTTCTGTTAAAACATTTCATATGACATATTGCAGTATCTTTTTAGAATTGTTGCACATGAGATGTGAAAGATTGAAATATTTCTGAAAATTTTTCGCGATAATCAGTGCTGTGGGATACGTAATAAATATATAAGTAATATCAATATAGCAATAATGTGTACAATAATGTGTACAAGAAAATAATGCATTCAAGATAATCTTAAATATAAATAATAACAAGTTTATTATAAAAATATCAGGAAATGGAAAGTTATTTTTTAAATGTAACAGTTACTGGTTACCGATTTTTTCAAGTAACTCGTTATAATTACCGTTACTTGAAGAAATAACTTTTTGTTTCTTTTTCGTTACTTTTTTAAAATCGACGATCACCAATCACAGACGCCTAGGGGCTCACAAGCGCTGTGAGTGGCTTGTGTTCAATCGTGTCCAATTGTATGCAAAGTAACGATAAAAGTATTGTAAAATTCGTTACTGTTACCAAAAAAAAGTAACACATTTACCAGTAAAGTTACTAAAAAGATAATTTAAATGTAACTTTAACTTCAGTACAAGTAACGAGTTACTTCCATTCCCTAAAAAATATTATAAAAATAATTTACAATACAATTAAATGTTTATATTAATGGTTATTATTATTCGCTATAATATTAATAAAACTTTGTATATATATATATATATATGTAATCATAATCTAATATCCAATATAAAATTTAAACTTTTAAAACAATTATATATATATTATGTTATGGCTTGTCATTCAGGATGAATTTTCTTTCAGCATACTTAATGCTAAAGAACTACACTAAATGCTCGCCAACGACATTAGCACGCATTTAACATACAATTCACATTACATATAGAGTTTCAAAAATATAAAAGAAATATAAAGATGTGTTCAAATTATTGAGCCGAACCTCAAGTCGTGAAAAATATTTTTAAAAAATATAAAAGTGCCCTTTATCGATAAAAGCGTTTTGAATACGGGCCTATATATTAAAGGTATCATTTCAAGCAGTGAAGCTTCGCTAGCGTGAACCATAACCAGCGTTGTTCAGCTCATAGTTGGACAGCGTCAAACTTCGCGCGAAGCTTCGCTCGCTATGCATTTTCGCACAAATCAACAGAGTGGGAAGTCTTCACCAGCGAAGCTTTGCTGTATGAAATTGTACCTTAATATTAAAATGAATTTAACATCAATGCGACTTTCTATTTTTTCGATATGCTTCCGTGGCAACGATTTTATTATTTTCTTTCTCATTAGTGTAAACATACTTACTCGATCACCATTACACGATAATATTTAGCAATCGCTTTCTAAACTATATTTTTACTAACAGGTATGAACAAAAATTTAAGATTTTGTTAATATATTAAATATATGTTAAAATAATTATATATACAATAAATAACTTTCCTAACTATGTACTTAAACAATTTACGTATGTTTAATTTTTTTATTTAAGGACTGTGTCTTAATGCTGTAAAAATTTTACAAAATGATGCATTGCTTAAAGCAGTCCATTTTTGTTGTTCGAGATTTTTCATTGCAAACGTACAGAAAATGTTTCTATCGTTTAATGACAAAACTGTCAGATACATTAGCAGCTACTAAGGAAAGGAAATGCATGCCACTCAATTCCAATGACATAATATGTAAGAAAAATAATATTTAATTATTCAAAATTCAAATAATTTAATGTTTAATAATTTCCAAATAGAAATTTTAATTAAATGGAATACAAATGAGTTAAGTCACTGCATTATATTTGAAGAAGAGAAATTTTGTCATAAGCTAATATTAATTTACTAATGACAAAATTTCATGTCATACTTAAATTTCTCCAATTCAGCCACCTCCGTGGCGCAATCACATACAATTCCGACAATGAATGCAACGCCAACGAAGATGATGCCATTATTGGAAACAGCAAATTTTGAGATAACCACGGAAAATGTTAAAATTCCTAAAGTTACGCCACGTATTCATATAGAAAAAACACCATTACCATTTGAAGAGATTCCTGGACCGATGATCCTGAAGTTATGGGAAAAATATTGGAGATACGTGCCACTTCTGGGTACGCAACTGTTTTGCAGTCTACTAATAAGCAGATTTATTCAGGGTACGATCCCTTAAAGTTCAATTGATTAAAATCCGAAGAACTGTTTTGTATCTTCAAATTGATATTAAGAACAGATATGAGAAAATGTTTCGCTTTATACTTGTACGTATAAATTATAAATACACACAGAATGTAAATTAATTTTGGTTCTTCGAATTTTGAATAATTGCTTCCTAATGTTAAAAAAATATATAAAATATACAAAATATGTAATAATCTTCTAAAACTTATAAATGCATATATATTTAAATAAATTACATAATTATTTGCTTATATGTAGTACATATATATAAAACATTTTAAACAGCTATATTTTTCTCTTATGTTATAAAAACGTATTTTTACTACATAATATATCTCAGTTAATATACCAATTAAAAGTAACATAACATTAATTAATATTATAATTTCGCACTCAACAACATAAATATAATATGACATATAGTATGTTACATACAATTACATTATTTTAACATAATAAATTTTTTAGTGATTACTGTATTTAATAATAAATATAAAGTAATTTGTATGTAAAAATGACAGTTTATCTATTACATATCAATTAAGGACAATAATTTAATATATTATATTGCAGGACGATTATCTTGGAATCGCAACGTCACACCAATTAAATACTTGTTTGATGAATATGGATGCATCGTGCGAATTAACGGGCCGCTTGTAAATGACATAATTATGATTCACAGGTAAGATATTACAACGTGTATGTTTTTCCCAATAATTAACGTATCGATCGTTCTAGACCTGAGCATATAGCAGAAGTTTTCAACCAGGAGAGTGAATCACCTATTCGTAGCGGCATTGATATCCTCCAACATTATCGCCTTAATCATCATAAATATCGTTCTGCTGGAGCGTTTTCTCTGTAAGTGTGCGATTAATTATAAAAGAAATTTACCATAATTATTTAAATACATAAAATAATAAATTCAATTGTGTAACAAGCTGTGATAACTTAAATTAATATCCTAAAGAAATGTTTGCTTTTACATTAAACAAATCCTCCAATATTTAATCATATTCTATCTATATAAAAACTTCCGTAAGTTTTATAAAAATATAGCTTATATTTGTGTTTATATTTATATTAAACTGGAATTATGCGATGCTCAATTTTTTAAGCATGCATGCATGTATGTTTTGATGAACACAGTCAATATTTGACAGATAAAATGAAATTAATATAATTGCTTTATTCTAAACTACTGTCAATTGTCTCGATCACATGATTGCTTTTAATCTTTTGATTCATACATCCAAGGAAACAAGCTACGAAATAATAAACACAAAAATCATGCATATGCACAAAAATCAGCATGCTGCGGTCAATGCATGAACGTATTCTAACATGCATCAGAACAGGCATGCATGCATGTATGTACAAATCATTCAAGAAATCGAACATCGTGTTCATTCCAGCTTTGCAATTGTTTTACGTAAATATATAACGTTCTAATTTCTTTAAACATATTTAATAATTTTGTTATTCTGTTTTTTCTACATCGTTCAGATTTAATAAAACACTAATTTAATTAATAATTTGATAATAAATTTTATGTGTGAAATATTAGACAAGGTTTGGAGTGGTTAGAAGTAAAAAAGAAGGTTGCTCAGCCATTACATGAGACTGTTTTCGATTATATTGAAAAACTGGATTCAGTGTGTGACGAACTTATTAACAAAATTCGTAATATTCGCAATCGTCAAGATGAGGTACATCAATGAATAATAAATAATTATAATGCACATTACTATCAATTGTCTTAAATTTACTTACTTATATATATACTTTTTCTACATAATATTCTACATAATATTTAAAAACAAAATAATATTATATATGAAAGCAAACAAATTCAGGCCTTACAAAATTATAATAAATAAATTAGAATAGAAATTTATTAAAATGTGAACAAACATATTTTATTATATATAAAACTAGTAATAATTTAAATAATATTTCTCAATAGATACCAACAAATTTTCATCGAGAACTCACTGCATGGGGTATAGAATGCTTCTACATGACAATGTTCAACAAGCATTTCGGTTTTCTTGATTCTACCTCAAAATCGGCTTCCGAAGTGACAAACATTATTAATGCATTAATCACTGCCCACACATATATGAGTCGCTGCGAAACCGGATTTCAAGTGTGGAGATTCTTCGAAACTCCATTTGCCAAAAAACTTTATGAAGCTTGTGATGCTCTTGATGAGTA
>JAANIC010005876.1:39637-63853 GCA_017607545.1 Acromyrmex charruanus | reverse complement strand
AAGTTTAGCAGCTTTAGCGAAGCTTTTATCTTAATCATATGCTTTTGTTTATATAATAAGTGTATGCGTGTATAATTATAATTTTAATATATTATTAAGTTTCTATTTATATATACATTATCTATTAATATATTATTATATTTAATATATTATTTATTTGATTATGCCAATATAATTTTTTTTAATTTTAATATTATATTTTGCTAATTTCTTGGTATTTACATTACTTACGGATTTTTACTCTAGAGTTATTGGAAAATACATTCGTCAAACTCAGACTAAACTGCAAACTTTATCGTTGTCAAAAGAAGAAGAATCCATGAATAAAGAGAGAAATTTACCATTACTGGAAAAAATGATAATTCAGCGTATCCATCCAAACGACATTTCTATCCTTTTGATGGACATGCTTATTCTAGGCGTTCAAGCTGTAATATGCAATAATTTGATACAATTGTAATAAGAATGTAAATTATTTTGAATTTTCAGGTCATTAATTGCGAGGCGTTTCTGCTTTATTTCTTAGCAAAAAATCCTCGAATACAAAAACGGTTGTACAATGAAATAATGACTGTTTTATCTAAAACCAACCGTTCTTTAACAAAAGAAAGTTTGAAGGATATGCCATATTTAAAAGCATGCATAAAAGAGAGTCTTAGGTAACAGAAAGTAAAATATGAAAGTAAAATAACTGTTTTAACACATTTGTATTAATTAAATTTTTTATTTAAATTTTAAATAATTATAAACTACCTTATAAAAAATAGCAATAGAAAAATTAAGTCTACCAATACATTATTATATGTAACATGATATTTTTTAAAAAGATTACGACCAGCATTTCCCTATTTGACGAGATTATTGCCATCAGAAATTTCATTACATGGATATATAATACCAAAGGGAGTAAGTTTTATACGTTAATTCAAATCTAAACGTAATGTATATGTTATATAAGTGATATAATGAATAATTTTAATTTTCTAGACTTTTGTCATAATGGCAAATCAAATAACATCACAGCGTGAAGAACATTTTGAAAATCCTGAAAAATATCAACCAGAAAGATGGTTGAATCAGGATGAACATGCGCATAATGATTATCAAGAGTATTCATGTCTACCCTTTGGTTATGGTGTACGATCCTGTCTGGGAAAAAAAATGGCAGAAACACAAATGATGTTACTCACTGCAAAAGTAAATGAATTTTGTACATAATATAGCGCAAATATAATGTGAAATTGATATATATTTTATTTTTACAGTTGGTACAAGAATTCACAATCGAGTATGATTATGCTGAAATCCGAAGTAGATTTCTTATGATAAATGTACCAAATAGATCACTACGTTTTCGTTTCGTAGATAAACATTAAGAAATAAGAAATATGCAAAATAATTTTAAAATTCTGAAAAATAGAATAATTATTATTATAGATATAAACAAGTATCTTTATTAAGAATATATAATAAGAATTATTATTACAGTAAGATTACCTTTCTGTAAAAAAACTGTATAAAGAAGAGAAAAAGCTGTTAATCGTATTTGCTTTATATCAAATTATATATTATTTATTTATTTTATTAACAAAGTAACTAGAAGTTACAATAAATATGTATTTATGTTTGTATTCAATACAATACGCCCTAATTTATTTGAAACGTACAAATTATATATTTATAAAAGTATGATTTGGACTAATTAATATTAGAAATTACGATATTAATCGTTACAAATAAAATCAATAATTTCTACAGTTTATAAATATTATTTATAAATTGTAGAAATTATTGATTATATACAATCTATTGATAATTTAACAGTATGTATAATATAATAAGATTTTACATGGATATCTTGGGGTTTTATTACTACTATCAAATATATATTTTTATTATATTATTGTTGCAATATTCTACATAGCAAACATTTAAAAAAAATGTAATGTATGAACTTTTACCTTAAAAAACGGATTTTTTTATCTTAAAAACCGGATTGTTTATTTACTCTTGACCTATCATAATACGCACAAATGCCATATATGAAAAAACTGTCGAGATATACTGAAAAATAACAAATTCTTAAATTAAAAATAATAAGTAAATCTAAGAAAAGATAAATGCAAAAATCTGAGAAATAAAAAGTAGTACAGAAAACAGATACAAGCTCTTACCGATGCGTAATAGTTCATGGATAAGTTTGGTAATGCACATGGAATTGAAATGGTGACTGGACGCTGACTTCTTAGTATGATATGTATCAAAATTTTCTGCATGGCCAGATTATCATCGTACCATAATGAATCGTAAACTGCAGACGCTATACCGCTACTCTAATAAAAATTTTTGAAAAATAAATTTAAAAAAATTAGATAAAAATTGCATTATAATGTAATTATATATTTTATTTTCTATAAATAACTAACTGTAGTTATTACGTTGTCAGCTGGCCACGCATACATATAGAGTTCCACAAAACCACAAAAAGCTATCATAAGAAACGTCCATTTCACTGTCCATGGTTGACGCTATTGTACGTAAATATCAAAAAAACATAATATGCATAATATATAATATACTGTGTGTAATGTATTACATTAAGTGTGAAACAGATAGTTTAGTAAATTCAAACAATTCGCTTTTCATAAGCAATAAATGAGAAAATCATATAACATTATTATAAAACAAAATTTTTGTTAAAGAACCCACTTTTTCACGAAACACGGTACACTACTTACACTCATAAAAGTAAGATAACCAAATATTACAGCACCAGTACTAAAAGTCACGCATAATAATGCTACGTAACGAATTGCACAAGATACTTCTTTTGCATATCTATAAATATTCGATTTTAAAAAACATACTGCATTTAATTTTTTTCTTTTTTTGTCAAATTATATACCTATTATATTGTATACCTAAGTAATAGACTATGTTTACGCGTACAGTTTATCAGCTCTTTCATACTCGTCATTGTACGAAACTGAACGGATAGAATTTCAAATCTAGCGGCTACAAACCAAAGTAAAAGAGCAGGAAAGGTATTGGTGCTAACTTGGATTACACTTTGATAAGCAATTAATATATGATGAGCATAAATAATTGTTTTCAATGGTTGAAGTTGCACATCGAATGGATACTCCGCTTCACACGGAAACGATTGTGATGAAAATAAAGGCGTGAGTATAACGCTAATGCCTGTCATTGCCAACCAACAAAGAATACTACCTATAGTAATCAAGTTATTATTAAGTTTGTTTAAACAATTAAAACTAATACTGTACATACCATAAAATGGTTTGCACTTGTCGATATATTGCTGGAAAATTTTTTTCTCATATTCTTGCGCTCGCTGATAATAAGCCTCCATTTCCAAAATAATAAACTGTGTTATCAAAACTTGTATTAATAGATCTTTCATAATTTTATAAATACGAAATATTAATAATATATTCTTAATTAATAAATTGCCTCAATTTTATATACATGTATTAAGTGTACAACTTTGCTTCCGCCGTTTTTTTTTCCGAAATTCGAGGCTTTATTGTAAAAAACTGGTTATACATTTATGATTCAAAGTATTGTTCATTGCTGGCTACTACTTTCTCCCATCTTTCGGGTAGCGTACGAATCCCGCGTCGAAAAAACTGATCATCTTTTGAGGCGATCCACGAATCGATCCAATTTTTTACTTCTTTATAAGACCGGAAGTGCTGGTCAGCCAGGCCGTGTGCCATTGATCGAAACAAGTTATAGTCAGAGGGAGCAACGTCTGGAGAATACGGCGGGTGGAGTAGGACTTCCCATTTCAACGTTTCCAAGTATGTCTTGACCACTTTCGCAACCTGGGGTCGAGCATTGTCATGCTGCAAAATCACTTTATCGCGTCTCTCGTTGTATTGCGGCCGTTTGTCTTTCAATGCTCGGCTCAAATGCATCAATTGCGTTCGATACTGATCGTCTGTGATTGTTTCAGTCGGTTTTAACAGCTCAAAATACACTACGCCGAGCTGGTCCCACCAAATACAGAGCATGACCTTGGAGCCGTGAATATTCGGTTTGGCCGTCGACGTGGAAGCATGGAAGCCGGGAACTCCCTATGATTTTCTGCGCTTGGGGTTATTGTGATGAACCTATTTTTCATCCCCAGTCACAATGCGATGCAGAAATCCCTTCCGTCTTTGCCTTTCAAGCAGCTGTTCACAAGCAAACAAATGCCGTTCAACATCTCTCGGCTTCAACTCGTACGGCACCCAATTTCCTTGCTTCTGAATCATTCCCATGACTTTGAGGCTTGTTGAGTCACTCCCAATGATCGTGGCAATTCTTCTTGATTTTGACACGAGTCTTGATCAAGTAATGCCTCCAATTCTGCATCTTCGAAAACCTTCTCTTTTCCACCGCTATGCCAGTCTTCGACATCAAAATCACTGTTCTTGAAGCGTTGAAACCACTCACGACACGTTCTTTCACTAATACGGCCTCACCATAAGTATTTGACAGCATTCGATGAGCCTCAGCCGCAGATTTCTTCATATTGAAGCAGAAAATTAAAACCTCCCGCAAATGACAAGAATTTGGCTCGTAAACTGACATTTTCAATCGAGAATAACTTTATGATGCAGACACAAATCGACTAATGTTTCTATGGGGTTATGTTGACAGATGCCCAAGTTTATTGTATGACATCTATGACCTATTTATTTCGACCACCACTTACCGCTAAAGCCATCTATAGGAAAACGGCGGAAGCAAAGTTGTACACCTAATATATATAGCAATAATAGTTAATTAAGTGACAAAATTTTAAAGAACAGCCTAAAAAATATGTAATATGTACTTGTATATTTCTGTTTAAAGAATATATTTAATTTATAAAACAAATAATTTAATCAGAGGTGTTAAAGGGTTTATAAGTTATCGTCCTATTGTGATTGCTAATGCCAACGTTTCCAACCGTGTACCTTTCCGTTCACTTCATCAAGGCCATAGTGGAAGGACACTCGCATCCTTACTACCATGATCAGGGCGAATGATACTGATCAAGATTTATGAAACATTAGCAATTGATCATGACGCGACGATAACCCATAAACCTTTTGGCACTTCTAAAGAAAACACCCGTGAAAGTCTCAAAAGTATTAAGTAATTGAATCATAGACAAAACATTTTATTTCATGATTTATTTCATAAATATAAATAGTTCCTATAAGTCTGAGCAGAGTATACGACGGATTTTGTTACGAAACAATCTTTTCACCAAATTAATATGAATAAAAATTGTATACCTGCAAACGTTTCTTTTGTATCGCAAAGAGTATCAACTGTAATGGAACTTGTATGATAGCGCTCAATTGACATCCTAATTTCATCACCAAAAGCATATCGTCGCTGTGCTTACAGAGTGTCCATACCGCCACAATGGCAACTAGTATCGAATTCGTGACGCAGAAACACTGGAAAGCACTGCGAAGAAGCCTCTGAGACTTCGTTGCGTTCAGTGGAAGAGGCCAACAGCAAGCGAATATCAAGTATATCTTTAGAAAAGCGATTACTCTATCTAGTGTTACCTTTCCCTTCATGTTTAAGACATAACGGAAATTCTAGCTCGCATAGCATAAGCTGTAATCACCCTTGCAATATTGTCAAGATAATTTGCTAGCGAGTACATAGTATAATAACACTATTATGAGGCGCCAAATGATGCGGTACATACGATATAAGCAGTGTTATATCCTGTCTTTGAAGCAAGTGCATTGTTTCTCAAGGGTTCTCAATGCGTATAATACATTATGAAAAAATTTTAATATCATATTAACATCATATTATCGATTACAATTCCATAAATTATAATATAAATTGAATGTTCAATTAAATGTCGTTGCATTATATTATAAAAATACATACTATAAATAAAACTTCAATTTCAAAAATTATCAAAATTTAAATTTTAATAATTTATGCAATTTAATATTTTAATAAATCTTATAAATTGAACGTGATTCATACTATAAAACTCTGGAAGTTATATTGTCCTCCCCTTCAATGATGTCTACAAAACATAAAGCCTTTGTGGAAAAAATTTTGTTATTTTACTTATGCACGTTGAAGTTATTTTATTTAAAAAATCTCGAAAGAAACTTTGAAATATTGACGCTTCTCAGTTACTGTGAATTATTACCTAGAAAGAAAAACAACTTTTATGAATATCTAATTATAGATACCTTGCCTTTACATTTCCCACTAGATAGCAAGACAAAGACTGTTTAATTAATCATATGCATCGAACGTAATGCTGCCGTGTATTTACAAACACTTTCAGACATTACACATGTTGCAACCAAATGGTAATTGTCTAGTAATAATTAAATCCATTTCAGTGAAGTATAATTAGCAGTGAAATGGAATTACAAGGTCTCTTATGAGATTGTCTGTAATGTATCGTAATAAAGATAGTATAGATGAAATAAAGCAAATTCAGCTAAAAGCACAGTATGTATCTAAACAAATATTAATTATAATAAATTATGTCAAATCTTTTTAGATTTGACATAATTTATTATAATTAATATTTGTATTATTGTCTACCGATTATAAATTTTATCTATTATCTTTCATGTTTTGATTTTTTAATATTGTTATTAATTTAAACTTTATATCTTGTAATCGAATCTAAATTAAAAATTTTAATATAAAAGAATATATATATATATACAGGGTGGCATGAATATACGGCCCCACTCGTCTCGAGCAGGTATATACCCAGCAAACACCAAATATAAAGAATATATACAATATATACAATATAACGTGGAAGTAACAAATAATATAACAAATATTACGTTCTATTTATATTATAACTATATAATTATATAATTTTACTTTATATATATAAAATAACCGAGTTATGAAACTATTACATTGTTTCATTATTTATATGTTATAATAAACGAACAGCAATATAACGATATTAATTACATGTCATATAACAGTTGTGATATTAATACTATTCATTGATATTAATACTATATAATTTAAATTATGATTCTAACGTTGCGATCTCTATCCGCGATGTCGCGAAGTTCTGTGCTAATTGAGCTTCAAGCTGTCGAGCACGACAAAGCGCAACACGCGTGACTATTTGTATTTGAATCATGAGAATTTACGGACAAATGAGTATTACTTGTGCTATAGAAAAATATTATTAATAAATTCAGTCGCTTACATTGCAAATTATATCAGTGCATACTAAAAGCTGTTCCATGGAATTAGTTAAATGTAAAAATGATAATTGTTGAGTTTAGCCTTTACACCTCCGATGTTGATTAAGTTTATTCGATGCATTTTTGCACGAAATGAACGAATTTGGTAAATAAAGTATCGCTTTGTCTCGTAATGGAGATATTAATCATTACAGTGAAGACTATTCAGGTTAGGAAATCCGTCACATCGATGACTTTGGCTGTGGTCAAAGTCTCGCTACAAATAGTCTAGTGTCATGGTGGAAGTTCCAACATGTTCTAGTGCTCTCCTGCTCTGTGATTTTCTTTTTCTTTTTAAATATGGTGCCGAAGAATAAGTGATGAATGTTTTAAGGCATTAATATAGTAATAAATAATGTAATATAAATAATAATAAGCTCTAATAAGACATAAAGACAAATTAATAACTTAACATAACCCTAATTATAAGAGTTTTTTCTAACAAGAAACACCCCAGCAAACGAGAATGGATTGAAATGGATTGAAATTTTTTTCTATCCGAATGTGTATTTTAAATAGTGAATACTTTTTTGGATTTAATTGGATTTAATTAGATTGAATTGGATGCAATTGGATTGAAAAACATTTCCTATTCAAAATTTTGAATTGAACAGTATTCACAATGCACAGAAAAAACTAATATTATTTTTAGATTGCAAGGCATAGAGATATGCTCCATGCAATTCCTATAAATGAATAGAAATGCATTCAGGATTGAAAAGCATTCATTTTAACATTCGTGAATCAATATTTCTGAAAATCTGAATCCATTTCAATTCATTTCAATCCATTCTCGTTTGCTGGAATGTACCATGACATGTACAGTAGTAATGTACCGCAGTAAATCGATTTTATTCTTATTAATTGGCAAACAAGAATATAATGATACTTTACACTGTATCATCTGTGTTTCTTGGNTATATATATATATATATATATATATATATATATATATATACTCGTGCATACGCAAAGCTGTATATGTATGCGTGCATATACATAATATTTCATAACCTTTCTATAGACATACTGCAGATTATCGATAGTATATAACCTATTTGCATGTTGGTATCATTCACAGACCGTAATTGTACTGTAAGCACACTGTGGGACGTCTTTAGTATGTACCAGTAAACTAAACTAACTAAAGTACGTAGAGACATAAGAACTATCTTTGTATGTACTATAGTACGTTGCAGTACGTATTTCGAACTTTCTGAGAATGAACGCAATATACTTTTTCGATATCCCACAGAACAGAAAATGTTAGCAATTTAGAACCAAATTGGTAGCAAACTCGATCAGATTTTGATTACAAAATCATAGCCATTTGTGTCCGGATTTGGACACACCTATGGATTTGTCGACGAAATCTGCTGACAGGTTATGCCAACAGATTAGTAGTAGAAATCGAGTATAGAGTCTACTTGAATCAGATTCTAGTTATGGTGGAAATAATATTATTTCCACCATGATTCTGCTTTCAATCTACTCTCAGGATATGTAGGACTTTGCTCGATTTCTGTTACCAATCTACTGGCAAAGCATGTCTAATTTTGTCATATTTTTGACAGCAATTTGCTCACAATATCAGATAATATGCCACTGAAGTAGACGAAAAAACACTTTTGTGAACAAAATTCGGTAGACGCTCTAATTTTTAATCAATTTTAAAGTTTTTTTCTTTTAATTTAATCGAAATTGAATGAACTAAAAGCCCATTTTGCGTAAATTTTGATTATAACCCACACTGTTAGAAATGTTCTTAAATTTCATTAACTTTTAAGTTATATAGTTTGAACTTAATTTCATGAGATTATATTAAATTTAATGTATTTATAACTAAAAAGTATATTTATGTATATGTATATAAAATTCAATGTATTTTTCATAAAAATTTATGAAATTTAATGTATTTTTCATAAAATTTTATTAAAAGTACATAAATTTAATGTACACGTTCATTACATTTAAGTAACTACTGTAACTTAATTTTCAGTTAAATTATTTATTACTTTCAATTTCATTCATAACCACGAGTTTCATTTACATTTCTAACAGTGCAAAGTAAAAATTGCAAATCCAATGAAGTGAGCAGAAAAAAATCAAAATTTTACGATAAATATGAGATCGGCAATTTTTAATTTGAACCGTAATCAAAATTTACGCAAAATAGACTTATAGTTTACTTAGACTTTAGTTTCAATTACGAGCAAATTAAAAAAAAATTTTTTTTTAATTAGTTAAGAATTAAAGCGTCGGTTGAATTTTGTCCACAAAGGTCTTTTTCTGCCTACCCATATTCCGGTGGCACAGATTAAAATTGTTCAAAAAATCTGAAAAAATACAGGTGTTATTTTTTGAGATATTGAACCACTTTAGTATTCCAATTAAATTTCAAAAATTGTTAAAATAACAATCACCCTAATGTATACATATGTAAGTAAAGCAAGGAAGAAGATAATAAAATACTATTCTGTCTTTTTTAAATAACTCATGTTGATATCCGTGTAACATAATTATAAAAGTACACATTTGTTAGCCATTAGTATATAAGCGATACCAATTATATTGTACTATAGAAAGAAATTCTTCGGATATACAGAACGAATATAATTTACAAAAAAACTGAAAGAGAAAAGATTGTGAAATAGAAAAGGGAATATGGAATATTACCAACTAGTACTCATAGTACCATGCTAATACCCAATAGTATAACTTTATATGTCAAATGCATGCACACATTCTCAAAATTTAATTCAATTATGTGATTTGAAATCCACATTTAAAATCTCCAAGCTAAAGTAAAGTTACAAAATTAGTATGTATTTACCAAAACATATTTCTCAAAATTATGTATAAAAAATACACATTCGTAAAAGTGTCTGTTATCTACAAAACTGAAATACAGTTTTTACAACCCTGTAAGCACTAATAACCAGTAGCCATGTTATAATATTTATGCAGAAAAATTTTTACGATCACTCCCAGAATGTAAGTACCGAAAACTACACATAATATCATGATATAATCGCCATAACCTTCCTTTTCTCTTTTTATCTTATATTTCTTATCTTAAATTTATATTTAATAACAAAGCAACTAATGTGAATAATTCATTTCATATTTATTATTTCTCATTTAAATTATATTATTATTTATTACAAACATTTAAATCTAATTGTAAGATGTCATAAAATAAAAAAATTTAATCTATTTTTTAACGCTAGAAGGTAAAATGTAGAATATATATATAGAAAAAAGGTGCCACTTTCAATGACCTTGATCTTGATATATGTTGTCAAAGTCATGACCATGAGTGACCGTCAACAGGTTTTAGGTGGCGGCCGCTATTCATTAAAAAATTATTACATATGTCAAGATCATGGTCAATGTACGTTCTTTTTCCATGTAAGTATTTACCGTAATTTATTTTGAATCACTATTTTCTGAATCGAAATATATATACAGTAATTTGCACATATGATTATTTTTACTAAAAAGATAATAATCGATTTTCGAAAAAAAATCAATGTTATGTTTAACAGACAATATCTTACGAACTAATTATTCAAAATAATTTTATACTCATTAGGACTAGAATTTCAACTTTCAAATGAGACACAGCTTATATATTATGATTTTTTGTGTAAAGATGATGACGTCAATCTATGATTTTAATTTAGAAACGAAATCAATGAACATGATTTTACTTTTATTAAAAAATACGCTCTTTAAACTTAATAAATATACAATTATTACAAACAAAATATTTATACAATTCGAACAAACGTAGTCTCACCGTATTAGCGCCAATTCGTTAATCCTCATCGCTTTCTTCAAGTATAATTCGAAAAGTAGCCAGATAAGAGAAGGCAGTTGAAACATACTAAAATATTGCAAATATAATCTTCTTAATTTAAATAGTTTAAATAATTGCATTGTTTAATAAAAGGAATTAAATTAATTTTGTCATTTGTATATAAATAATAATAAACAGCATATAAAAAAATAAATTTATATATTTATTACAAAAAACAGGAGATTTTACTTGCGAGGAACATTAACAAAAACATATATAAATGTTTATAAATAATTTTTCATTTATTAATACATATTTTCAAATAAAAGTAAAAAAATGACAGAAATGACAAAATATCTCAAACATATACATCTATTAAATAATATAAAGTATTAGTAACAATAATAAAGTATAGTAACAAAAATACTATGAAATAAAATCGATGACTCACTGAGGCATAATAATGTAATGAAACAGTTGGTAGCATGCAAGGTACGTTTACAGCTATAGGTTGTTGCGCACGCAATAGAGTATGTAAAAAATTTTTTTGGAAATCAACTTTCCCCTTATACCATATCGAATCATATACAGCATGTGCAATATCAGTGCTCTAGAGAGAGAGAGAGAGAATATTCTTAGTTTATTAATTTCTAAATGTATCAAGCTGTTTTTTGTATACATATAAATGTAACTTACTGCACTTAACAAATGATCGGCTGGCCATGCACATAAATATACTTTTGCAAGAGACGAAATGAAGAAAATTAAAAATGTTGATTTTACTGACATTGGTTGTCGCTATTAAAAAAAAAAAAGATTGCAACAGATGATAATAGATACATGTCCCGTGTAGAAAATTGTTAGGATTTAAAAAAAGACCAGATTAATATATGCCCTAAAATTAATCGAACCTTATTAGATTAGATCACTTTTAGAGGTTAGAGCAGTGCCCAGTATGGCATGTAACAAATTGTTTATCAGAACTCTATAAGAAAAAATTATCGAGACCTTAAAAGGAAAAATTATTGAAATCCTAAAAAATAAGAATAAATTATCAAGATTCGTTAAAAACTATCAGGGTCCTGTAAGGAAAACTTAGGAAGACTCTTCAGAGTCTTATGAGGAAATATTATGAGAATTAATTTTATGGTATTTTGAAACGATCACCCATCCGAATGCGCATCACCATTCGCGTTGCTTGACCTCTGTAATCGTACGATAACTGCTACTTCGATGATCCACGAACACTGAATGTTAATGAATGTATAGTTGTGATATATCTGTCAATATAATCCTGATAGAAATTTGTGCAATTTAACTGAACATCCACCAGTCAGTCACTATTACTTGCTATCAAAAACTATATATTAATTATTAAAAATAAAAATTTAGAAAGGCTACGAACCAAATAACAGTAAAGTAAATGTACAAATATAAGAAACAAATATAATTATCATGATCTAATACAAATAAATAACAAACGTCATTTCGAGCTCGATCGGGTCATCTTCAATGTTAAAAATAAACATAATTAGAAAGAACTAAATTAATATATAATACTTAAAATAAAACGGGTCAACGGTAAAAAAATACACTGTAAATGGCCATCAGTAGAATCGCGTCCTGTCATCATGAATGTGAAATTATGTCCGCAATGATATAAAGTAAAAGTTAGATGACACGATCGGGCTCGAAACGACGTTTGTTATTTATTTGCATTTGATTATGATAATTATATTTGTTTCTTATATTTATACATTTACTTTGTTGTTATTTGGTTCATAGTCTTTCTAAACTTTTATTTTTAATTTGTATTATTGAACCATGTTACATGATGCATATATATATTAATTACTATTAAATATATTAATTCTTCTTATATATACGAAAATAATACAACTGTAACATATATTATCATGAGACAGGAATATCAACACGCGTATCATTCGTAACAATACATTCTTTATTGTACAAGTTTCTTCAGTCCAACTCGAATGTGCGCATAGGAATACAAGGTCCATAGAACATATATTTAGATGCAAGAAAAAAGTACAAACAGACATCACCATAGATGGTGCTACTCTATCGATCTACATTACCATTTATAAGCTTAGAAGATTTTGGAACTGTTCCGTTGAGAGTGAGTCGGTGGAAAAAGCTAGATTGAGATTAAATTAAGTGAAGAGTTGAGACGTAGGGTATGATCCTGGTTTCCAAGATTGCTAAGTCTGCTTTCAGTAGTTAGAGTAATCAGACTAAGACTGATAATAATATTCACAAGAAAGTTGACATAACCTAAATACTGACTGCGGTCTGCATCTGACCCGTCGTCCTCTCCCACGCTTGCAGGCGAGGATCGCTAGTATACAAGATTGAAATTGAGGGGACATCGAACGAGGAGAGTAAGAGCTGTGCCCCTGGTTCTTGCAATAAAAGAAAAAGCGAGCAACCAGATGACCATTTTTATAAAAGGTTGCCATTGTCTTGTGCCTGTTCAATTGCCATTGCAAGTGAATGATAATTAATCGAAGTAGGAATATTGATGTACCCAAATTTTTTCAAGACAACAAGGTCCGTATACAGTATGGATTCAATATAAAAATTTATCCGAAAAAGAATCACAAGTAAAAAGATTGAGTCCACTCAAGATATTATAGGATTATCTGCTCTCATTACAAGAACATTAATTTGCAATTTTTATGCAGCAAATTGAAATCTAAAATTAAGGTGAGTTTTAAAAATTTATTTAAAGCCAATAAATTAATAGCCGATCCCATTCTCGATGATTATGGTCTTAAAACCTTTATTTCAAGGCAGGCTTAATTAAGAGGGTAGACGAAGACATTCCTGAAAGTGAAATTCTGGAAGCTGCATGGAGTCACTTTTTAAAGTGCTTCATGCTAAGAGACTCAATAAAAGAAACAGGGTAGAACCTAAAGAAGAAGACGAACCCAAGTGGATACCAAGCGGATCCGTTGTTATAATCTTTTCAGGCCAAATCCTGCCGAGAGAGGTTTATATTCATAAGATCAGATTCAACGTCGAATCCTACATGCCTACCTTGCCTACAATGTTTTAATTGCTTCAAATACGGTCACCCAAGTAAAGTATGCAATTCGAAGTATATTATGTGTAGCGAGAAAAAACATGGGTGAGGGTGAATGTATTAGAAATATCTCTATTTATTCTAACGGGAAGCATCGCTCAACCGATAGGAATTGTCTGGTCTTCCTTAAAGAATACGAAGTGAAAAGGTTAATGGCATACGAGAATATTACAATGAATGATATCGGAAAGTTTTCCATAAAACGAAATTGAAATTCAGATTCACATGGCATCGAGGAATTTCCATCAATCCAAGATAAGAGCTTCTTATTTAGCGAAGTCGCCAGAAGTCGGTTGGAAAACAGAGTCCAACGCACTGCCATTTCTCAAAAATTGCATCAGTCTTTGGATTTATAAGAAGTGAATCTTAGTCAAGAAATAGATCAACAAGAGTCAGTAAATTTTACCTAGAGATCACAACACACGTTACGTGGCAGGAGGATGTCAATATTAGTGGCAAGCATGATTCTATTTATAAAGAAGATTTAAGCTACGTCGATGAGAGATTAAAGGATAGTAATCAATTCTACAAGAACCAAAATGAAAATTGCAAATATTTCATCGAAAGTAGGAACAAAAGCTTCTTCTCCAATGGCATAGCTCTTCAGCCGATTTCTTATGAACCGCAGGCGGGATTTTCCAGCAAGGTTTCTGATGCAGCGATTATGTTGGAGAGGACTGATGAATGCGATACATCAAAGAATCAGAGAGAAAATATATAATATGCTGCTCTTAAACACATCACAAATAAGAAGGAAGCTAACTTTAAGGCTTGTTCTGGGACAACAACGGATCAATTAATATACCCTTCCCTAGTCAACCCGATGAATGGCACCAAAACGTACGATAATAAGAGTAAGATTTTAAACACTCGATCGAAAAATAACCTTAAAAGCTAACTTTATTGTATAATCTATTTTAATTTTTATACAATGTCTAATCAGAATAATATTAAAATCTGTCAATGGAATTGCCATGGCCTTAGAGATAAGTTATTCGAGCTGGAAAAAATGATGTAGACTGGAATATTTTTATGATTACAGAAACATATCTTAAACCGGAGTCTCCGTTCTTCTTGAGGGAATTTGAGACAGTTCCGATTTGATAGATTAAACAATCAACGAGGTGGCTTTTCTTATTAAGAAGGGCGTAATTTTCAAAACTATCCAATTGGATTTTGTTCCAGAAGCTCTTGAGGTGGGCGCTGTGTATATCTCTTCCTCGATGGGAGAAATTACTCTAGTAGCGTGCTATAGACTTCCTTCACAGAATAACAATATTAAAGTTAATGAATGGGTGAAATTTTTACAATCTATCCGGTCTATCGGGAATCTCTTTCTTCGGGGATAATTTCAACGCCCATCATATTGCATGGAGCAGCAAAACTAACAGTGCAAGTGACAATACAATTTTTAATTTTACTGATCCAGAGCAGTATATCACTCCACTCTCCACTCGCTCTTCAAGGCAAAGACAGAGCTCACAATTGATAGGTCGATGCAAGAACTACCTGAGAAATGGGTAACAGTGCCATCATTCAGGAGAATGATCAATTGTGAGCTCTGTCTTTGCCTTGAAGAGCGAGTGGAGAGTGGAGCGAGTGATCACATTCCAATTACCACTGAGCTACTCCTACAAATTCTACCTCTAAAAATACCTTTAAATATAATGTTAATGGATTAGATGATGTTTGACAGTTTCTGAAACGAAAACCACAGTATTTTTAATTCGATAGAGTTTACTTATCTCAATGCTTAAGATTCAAATATATTCAAACATATTTAAGCAGTTGTTCGTAACTAGTAGTTAGTAATAGTTAGTAAGACTCCATGTACAAAAAGGATTTAATACTTGTTATAATTATGTATAGGTTTAAGCGCAAATTAGTTTGATTTTTTAAGAGTTATGCGAAAAAAAATATAAATAACCTATAAATTAACCTATTAATTCGTATATGAATTTTTGTAGGAATATGTGACTCTGACGAGTCTGATTCTCAAGACAAGCCCACGCTTGTCGTGTGACGTGATGGAAGGTGTAAAGATCGACCACTTGGCTTGTAATTAGTAAGATGAATTTATTCCAGGAACACGTATGAATACGACCGTACAGGACGAGCGCCATACTCTAATCTATCTTCTTATTTTTTCTTGACGCTGCTTGTAAGCAACTCGCAACCTACAAAATCCCTAGGCTTCCTCTGCTCGCTGCGCTAGTGAGGCATTGAGAACGTAGTTCCCTACATACTCCCCCCCCCCCCCGAGTGACAACGAATCTAAACACTATGCTTATTTACCAGGTTTACAAAATACTGCTTTAGTGACAGATACATTTATAATGTCGGCACTTAGGTCTACCACATATCATATAAAACATATCATTGCATGTTGTCTTTGGTGTCTGTCTTAAGCTTACATTTGTCGCTGGGAGAACTTATCATAGTTATATGGCGAAGGTGACTTTTTTCTTCGGACGCGCATACGTTTTTAAAACTGGTTGCTCGTTGCTAAACGAATTGGTTGTTTGCCCTCTGGGATTGCATTATATAAGTCATCGCGTATGCAATACGCTGGTTTTAAATTTTCGATACACTACGCTGTGTACCGTTAACATCAATGTCGAATACGCGATTCGACAGTTTACGATTTTGTGAGGACCGATGTAGGGACGCTCTAACGCTCTCTTGGTATCGCCCACCCGTAGAAACACATGAGAGCATGAGTATAAATCTTTGAATACAAATGCGCGTTTCTTATGTTTATGCTCTACCGAGATTGGCTTAACTTTGCGCATATGCTCGCGAAATTCTTCGATGAACATTTTAGGATTAGGAGTAAAGTCCGGCAGTACAAATTCTCCGAGGACGCGCAACGTCGTTCCATAAACGAATTCCGCCGGCGATGCGCCGATATCAAGGCGGACATGAGTACGCAGACCTAATAGTACAGTCGAAAGTACTCGTGACCAACCTTCATTAGCATGACACATGATTGCAGTCTTTAAACTTCGATGCCACCGCTCGATCATACCGTTCGAGGCAGGGTGATACGTCGTGGTACGAATCCTGAAGAAGTGCAGTGAAAAGTTGTGCTTTGAACTGGCTACCTTGATCAGTAGTTACCGTTTTAGGTGCTCCAAAGTTTACCACCCAATTGTCGTAAAACGCGCGTGCCACTGTAATGGCTTCGATGTCTTTGAGAAGTATTGCTAGTGGCCAATGCGAAAATCTATCAATGATTGTCACACAATATTTGTACCCGTCCGACTCAGGCAAGGGACCTATTAAATCCATGTGAACATGCTCGAAACGACCATTAGGCGCGATAAATTTTTCAGGGTTTAGTTGAACGTGTCGGGTTATTTTTGACTGTTGACAATTCTAGATGACAATTTTTGACAATTTTTGCACCACTTCGCAATGTCGCGATGCATGTTAGGCCACACATACCGTTGACAGATTACCCGATTAGTGACTTTAGGATCCGGATGAGCTGCGTCATGGAACATGCGAAAGACGCGATTTCGTAAAGATGCCGGTATATAGGAGCGGATTGCCTCGCCGGTTATTTTACAATAAAGTGTGGTATGCGTCGGCCCTCATTGAATTCGCTTCATGGTAAGCGGAAATTCAGGAGATTCGTGGATGGACCGTAGTTCCTCGGCTTGTTCTTTTTGCTGTGCGAGCTCATTTAGTTCAATCTCGGCAGGTAAGCGGATGGCTTCGATGCGGGAAAGGGAATCCGCCACAATATTATCATTGCCCGATAGGTATTCGATACGCGTAATGAACGACAGTTGTCTCTGTTAGCGGGGTGACGCCTTTTCGGAACGTTGCATGAACGCGTAGATGAGAGGCTTGTGATCTGTCACAATCTTGAAATTCCGCCCTTCAAGGAAATAACGAAAGTATTTCACTACTTCGGCAATCGCCGTAAGTTCCCAATCGTACGCGCTATAATTTTATTGCGCCGGACTTAATTTCCGCGAAAAAAACGCGAGAGGTTTCCAAGAGTCGTCTAGGCGTTGTTTGAGGGCGAACCTCGATGGCAAAATCTGACGCGTTACAAACGAGACGCATCTCGGCTGCGTCGGAGGGGTGAGAAAGTATAGTCGCGTTAACCAGATTCTCCTTGCACTTATTAAATGCTTCCTCGACCGCCGGCATCTATATGATTGGCCGTTTGTCGTTTTTGCATGAGTCGTGAAGGTACTCATTTAATGATGCCTGAACGGTAGCTGTATTATGCAGTAATCTACGATAAAAGTTGACAAGCCCAAGAAAACGACGCAATTCAACTATAGTGTTAGGTCTTAGAAACTCACGAATGACCTGAGTCTTATCGAGTGTTGGTTTACAATCTTCGCTGTTAATCATAAAGCAGAGGAATTCTAATTCTTGCTTGCCGAACTCGCATTTCTCTATATTGAGTCATAAGTAAAACTTTTTTAATCGCTGTAATACTATGCGTAAGTGGGCTTCATGCTCTTCGAGAGACGTTGACGCTATGAGATTGTCGTCAATGAATGCAAACATAAATTCCAGGTCACCTAATGCGCGGAAGATTTGACGCTGAAATGTTTGACTCGCGTTTCTAAGACCGTATGTCATAAATTTATATTCGAACAATCCGAAGGGCGTAACGACAGCCGTTTTCGGAATATCTTCCGGTGCCATTGGAATTTGGTTGTATGCAGATCTAGCTTAGAGAAAATAACTATCCCACGCAGGTTGGAGGAGCAGTCGTGCAAATGTGATACGGGAAATTTATTCGGCACTGTGATCGTATTAAGATAATGGTAATCGCCACAGATCCTCCATGATCCGTCTTTTTTTTGTACCATGTGGATGGGACTCGTCCATGGACTACTGGATGGACGGCATATACCGGCTTCGACTAGCCGTTGAAATTCAGCCTTTGCTGCTTTTAATTTTACCGGACTTAACCGCCTGAGGCGCTCGGCTATCGGCGGACCCGTGGTAATGATGTGATGACGAACATCGCTGCTGCAATTCGGAGTTGCCTGTTCTAGATCGATGACCTCCGGAAATTCCGATAAAACGCGCGCGAACTTCGTACTGGGATTGACCGTGCTGATGGCCAGCTGTGGTACCAATTTGACAATGCCCGACAGATACACATTGTTTTGCGGATCGATGAGTCTGCGATCCTTCAAGTCCAGAAGGAGGCCGTAATGTGCAATATTTCGGCCCCAATAATCAGGTGCGGAACTGATGCTACACAGAAATTCCATGTGAGCGGGCGTATCCCTAAATGTAAGGTTCGGAATGACTCCCCATACGCGTATTGTTTGCCGTAAAGCTTGAAATTGCTCGGAGTTTTGTTCTATCTGCTGGAAAGCAGCGAAATTTCCGTCCCCGTATCAACAAGGTGACTCGATCGCGGATGTGGAAACGGACAGAAGAGTCGACGCCTGCCATACCTGTCTCCTGGGTGGCAGACAACTCTATTCCCGCCTTCCCGTCCTTGGGTTTAGACCAAGAGCACGGGGATTTGTCATTTCCCTTACAAACTCGCGCCTGGTCCCCGAAAGTTCGATGCGGCCAGTAGACACTAGAGCGTCTACTTTTGGAACGACAAATCCAATGACAGGCGCGCAGCGTGGGAACAGCCTCCGTGGGAACCGGACGGGCCAGCTCATGAGCCGTTTAGTACGCCATCGCCATCGACATCGCCGCCATTGTGACCAGTGAAGAACGACATCGCCGCCATTGTGACCAGTGAAGCGCGTCGCCATTGTAGTCGGGCAAGTAGCGTGCGCAGTGCGTCAGTTTTAGCGCGCGTGATCCGGCACAATATTAGAGTAAATCGTCCACGCTTTCTTGGCGAGGTTAACGCATGAACGTTAACTAACGTTAATTAACGATTTCTCCATGTTTGACAAATTAGTATTAAGCGATCGACGGTTTACATAGCGCGCGCGTTAGTATTTAAGGCCGTTAGGGAATACCTGATTGTTCGTGAGCTTCGACACGGTAGACGTGTAGTCATGGCTCCTCCCACCATGAGGAATTGCAGGAGCAGTTGGTGCAGCTGCAAGCGACGCTTCAGCAGGGCAATGTCATGCGCGTGGATTCATATAGGGTTCTGAAAATTCCACCGTTCTTAATCAAAGATCCGGTTCATTCAAGTCAAGGCCACGTTCGAGGCCACACGAATCATAGAACAAAAGACTAAGGCGCATCACGTGATTATGTCTCTGGACGCCGAAGCCATCGCGTGCTGCAGAGATCTCATCGCGGAGCCCGATGAGAACGAACCATACACCAAATTAAAACAGCGTATTATTGAAAATTTTTCAGCGTCAGCAGAGAGTCAACTGCGACAACTAATAAAAGTACAAGTGCTTACATCAACCATCGCAGATCGTCAGTCGACTCCACTCCTTGAACACTGATAAGCGATGCGACGATGCTGTAATAAAAACTGTATTTTTTGAATACCTATCGCCATACATTAGAGGCATTCTTGCGACTTCCGAATGCAGGGATTTGGACAAGCTAGCCAAAATGGCGAATAAAATAACTGAAACCGCGAGTGACTCTGCGCAGTATGCTGTCACATCGTTGTCAGAATCGAAGCCGTCCGACTTAGAAGCTAAGATCGACCATCTGGACGCCAATGTAGCCACTCTCGCGGCTCGGGTCCAGCAGAGCTCAGGTCAGAGTCGGGGCAGATAAAAATCGTAAGCGTTCCCAAACCACCAATGTGGGAATATGTGACTCTGTTGACGAATCTGATTCTCAAGACAAGCCCACGCTTGTCGTGTGACGTGATGGAAGGTGTAAAGATCGATCACTTGGCATGTAATTAGTAACGATGAATTTATTTCAGGAACACGTATGAATACGACCGTACAGGACCGTACAGGAGCGCCATATTCTAAACTATCTTCTTATCTTTTTTCTTGACGCTGCTTGTAGGCAACTCGCAACCTACAAAATCCCTAGACTTTCTCCGCTTGCTGCGCTAGTGAGGCATTGAGAACGTAGTTCCCTACATTTTGCATATAAATAGCGACATCTACGTAAAATATTAAGTTTTGTGATATTGTGATTCAGCAAGGCTCTGTAAGATGGCTGTATACTTTTTGTAAGGCCAATAAACGTATTATACTACTACTACTTCTATCATTTCTAACAGTAACTGATTGTGAGCAAAATTAGATAATTCAATTTAATATCCTCAATGCCAATAATCAAAATTATGTTCAGTAGACGCGTTTTTGTACAAAATGAAAGAATCTGGTAGAATAAAATAGCTGTATCCTGCGAGATATTTAACTTAACATTGAGTTAATAATTATCTGTAGGTTAGGAAATCTGTCATATATGTATAGCACATATACTCTATCGCTTGGCATTTCTAATAAATCCTTTCCATGCTCTTATAAGTTAGTCCTAATAAACAAATATTTATAAAGTGCAAATCCCTACCAAATCTCGATAAGGGTCTTATCAGATATAAATAAGAAAGTCTTTCTTAATGGCATCCCTAATAAATCTTTCCCTAATAAATCTTCTCCATATAAGTTAGCCCTAATAAATAAGTATTTATAAAGTTGATGCACATTCCTATCAAATTTCGATGAGGGCTTATCAGATATAAATGAGAAAGCCTTACTTATGACATCCCTAATAAATTATGATCAGGACCTTATTAGATTAAAGTAAGAAAATCTTTCTTATGGTATCCCTGATAAATAATGATGTTACATAGGGCTATCCCTAACAATTTTCTACGGGATGTTATGCTTTGTCGAACGATGCTAAAATGTTTTTTAAATTAGTATGTGCGAATTACAAAATACCTTTATAGATAAACTTGCTAAATGATAAGAAAATAAAAGTATATATAATAACAGGATTTTAACATAATAACATAATTCTTACAACAAAAACTAAAGAATTTAGTAAGTATAATGCTTATATTTATTTTTTAACTAAAATAAGTAATTATACTTACGCTAAGAAAAGTGCAACCAGTAAAAATAATAACTATCGTACTGACAGCTAACGACGCTAACATTACATATCGAATAGAAAGCGTAACTTTTCTTCCATACCTGAAATGATATATATTTATTAAAAGTTGCAGTTAATATTAATATAAAAAAATTACCACTTATGTTCTTTTTAAATTTTATTTAGCAATAAAAAGAAATATCTGTTTTGTATCAGAATTAATTATATTTTAATTAATTCTAGAAGCTTACACCAGTCGAAGTTAGATTTAATGCTTTTAGATAATTTCTATGTGAATTAATATATTCAATATGTAGTTATTCAAACTACGCGCCAAAATGATATTTTGAACTTGTAAACGCAATCAAATTACTATAGTAATACCACAAATTAAATTGATAAGCAATTTAATAATTTGATGCTCAATCCGACATTCTATTAGAAAGATGTTAATATACTGAAAAATTGTGAAATTTATTACAAAAAATATTACCTAGGTCTGGAATCGAACCCATTTCACATAGAAATTTAAAAGCATTAAAGATCCAGCTTCGACCGATATAGATTTTTAGTTTATCAATTGTGTTCTCACATATACGGTTTACAATAAGACTCTTATTTATTTTTATTACGTCGCTTGAAAAAGATATTGTTTCCTTACCGATTATTACGAAGAATATTACTAAAGCCTCGGTAGTCTAAAGACTTAGGACGCTCATACAGAATAAAAGATCCGGATTCTCCCGGCCGAAGTATTTTTCGCAATAAATTTATTTACAGTTTTTCAGTATATTAACATCTTTTTAATAGGATGCCAGATTGAGCATCAAATTATTAAATTGCTTATCAACTTAATTGGTGATATTACTATAGTAGTTTGATTGCGTTTATAAGTTCGAAAATTCATTTCGACGCGCCATAATTACATATTTGAATAATTACATATTTAGTATGTTAATTCACATAGAAATTATTTAAAAGCATTAAAGATCTAGCTTTGACCGGTTTAGGTTTTTAGTTTATTGATTGTGTTCTCTGTACTGTCTAAAATGATATTCTTATTGTTAATTAATTCTGATATACAAAACAGAATTAATCATACGTACATTAAATCACATATAAAAATTATTAATTATAATCAATATTTTGGAGCAATAATAGATAAAGAGTGATGTGGGTGCGTGTGCGTATGTACTATATATATATATATATATATATATATATATATATACGAGGTCTGTTCAAAAAGTATCGCAAATTTTGAATTTCCGCGGGTTACGTATATTCGATTTTCGATTTTTTTGTGGCGTTATGTTGGTACTCATGTCTCTCACTTATGCCGACAAGTTCGGCCATTTTGAATGTTCAGTTAATTTTTGACAGCTGCTTTGCTTGCACGTGTTTTGGCTCGTCTTCGATTTTTGCCTATTCCAAAAAATGGATCAAAGAATCTGTATCAAATTTTGTGTGAAAAACAAAATTAAGTGCGCGGACGCATTCCGAATGTTGACTGTGGCATATGGTGAAGCTACCTTGGACCGAAGCAACGTTTATCGGTGGTACAAAATGTTCTCAGAGGGCCGAGAAGATGTGAACGACGAAGAGCGTGCCGGACGCCCGAGCACGTCAACAACAGACGAAAACATTGATGAAGTGAAGAAAATAGTATTGGCCAATCGTCGAATCACCGTTAGAGAAGTTGCTGAGGACCTAAACATATCGATTGGCTCATGCCATTCGATTTTTACCAATGATTTGGGCATGAGACGGGTCGCCGCGAAATTCGTACCAAAATTGCTCAATTTCGATCAAAAACAGCATCGCGAATTTTTGGCCAAAAACAACACACTGATGCCGCAGCCACCGTATTCCCCAGATCTGGCCCCCTGTGACTTTTTCTTGTTCCCGAAACTGAAGAGGCCCATGAAAGGACGACGCTACGCTACGATTGAGGAGATAAAGACGGCATCGAAGGAGGAGCTGAACAAGATCACAAAAAATGATTTTTTGAAGTGCTTCGAGGATTGGAAAAAACGTTGGCACAAGTGTATAATATCTGA
>JAANIC010005876.1:17201-35017 GCA_017607545.1 Acromyrmex charruanus | reverse complement strand
AGTATAAATTATTAAAGTATAAATTATATATTACAGTAGAATTTCAAGTAAGCAAAAAAGGATCAATCTGTAAAAGTCCTCCATCACCCCGCCGATTATAATCTATTTACATATATATCGTAAAATGGAGTAATTTTGGTCCAATTTTGATAATAACATCTAAACAGCACGTTTATACACAAAATCAGAATATAAAATTTTATAAAAACATTTTAAAAACGTCTTAAAAATGATTAAAAATGCTTTATTATGTTCTTTGTGGATTGTGGACATGCAGGTTGTTCATGTATTTCTTAAAATTTTATGCCGAAGTTATTCCGTCTGAGACAAAGTTGTCTCATTTTACGATATTTAAATAGTTTTTATTTATTAATTCTTTACCATTTATTTTACAATGTGTTATAATTGTGTAAATACAAAATTACAAGACAATTACAACTTTATTTAACAAATGTGACATACAATAAATATTTGCATTAATTTAAAATAGTTTAATATACAAAAATAATATAGTACAATATATAAAATTAAATATAAAATAATATATGCATTATTACTAATACAATACAATAATAAGTGTATACAACACTAATAGTAATAATAATATTATAATAATTATTTACAATATAATATACAATTATAAATGCTATATTCAAAATATAATAATAATGATATTAGAATCATAATTAACAAATTTTAATGTATATAATAAGGGATTATACCCTCATTATTAAATGTCGAAAATAAAATAACACAAATTTTACTATTAGGTGTATAATTAATAGTAACTATAGTTTCTATAGTTAATTAACAAAATTTTTTTATTAATACAAAAGAAACAATAAAATGGTTTTAATCATTTGCTGTTTGTGTATTCATCATTTTTTGCCATCTTTTAAGCAGCATACAAATATTGCGGTGAAAAAATGTTTCATCTTTTGATGCGATAAAGTCGTCGACTCATTTCTTGATATTTGCTTTATTTTATATAATAATAATAAGTGTGTTTGTTTGGAGACGGTATGTTGCATCAATCGGAACAACTAATCAGACGGCGCAATCACGTCGTATCGGAAATTGACATTCCAATTGGCAACACTTCTGGGACTTACTTTGTGTCGGGCAAATCAAAGCATTCTTATATAAGACTCGTTTCGAATGGATTTTAGCCGGACGTTTAGTACACGCTCCATTGGATTCTATCAAAGGTATGCGATCTTTTCATACTTCAATTACCAACGCGCAACGATCAATTATCGCGTTTTTGAGATATCGAGAACATCTCCGAGGATTCAAATAGTTACACAGAAGAAGAAGTTCGCTACGAGCAACATTTCTTTTAAAATCTATCTCGAACTACCCAAGATAGATTTATTGTCAAGTTTCCTTTCAAGGAACTCGGTCCTAATATTTTCGCTGACTCTAAGAATATCGCTTTTAAACGTTTTCAGTATTGAGAGGCGGCTCAATCGCAATCCTGATTTAAAAATACGGCACTTGCAATTTATAGAATATTTCGAGCTAGGCCATCTAGAAGTTAATCAATGAGAATTCAAAGTCCTTTTATTTACCTCATCACTGCGTTATTAAATCCGCATCTTTTCAAACAGGTTGTCTTTGACGTCTCAGCCAAGAATTCTACTGGCGTCTCGTTAAACGACACTCTTATGATCGGTCCGACCGATCAACAGAATCTATTCTCCATTTTGTTCCGATTTCGCACATTTTTTTTGCCCTCGCAGCCGAGGGCAAAATATAGGTCTTAGTGCATCCTTCACAGGGGCGCACTTCCACGCGAAACGACTCTTACACTACCTCCCCTCCTGCTTCAACGGCTCACAATTTCAATTAACACAATGTTAAAATTTTAATGTCAGCTTTTAAATTTTATAATTTTTATCTAAAATTGGTTTTTAATCAACAGGATGAAACAATTTTAGATTATTGTTACGAAGTATTTATTCAAAATAAAAAAAATAACGAGGCATTTATCATATCTCATATGTTAACAGATATATAACTTTGCTTCCGCCGTTTTTTCCGAAATTCGAGGCTTTATTGTAAAAAACTGTTATGCATTAATGATTCAAAGTATTGTCCATCGCTGGCCACTACTTTCTCCCATCTTTCGGGCAGCGTACGAATTCTGCGTTGAAAAAACTGATCATCTTTTGAGGCGATCCACGAATCGATCCAATTTTTTACTTCTTTATAAGACCGGAAGTCAGCTGGTCAGCTAAGCCGTATGCCATTGATCGAAACAAGTGATAGTCAGAGGTAGCAACGTCTGGAGAATACGGCGGGTGGGATAGGACTTCCCATTTCAATGTTTCCAAATATGTCTTGACCACTTTCGCAACATGGGATCGAGCATTGTCATGCTACAAAATCACTTTATCGTGTCTTGTATTGCGGCCGTTTGTCTTTCAATGCTCGGCTCAAATGCATCAATTGTGTTCGATACCGATTGTTTCAGTCGGTTTTAACAGCTCATAATACACTACACCGAGCTGGTCCCACCAAATACAGAGCATGACCTTGGAGCCGTGAATATTCGGTTTGGCCGTCGACGTGGAAGCATGGCCGGGAACTCCCCATGATTTTCAGCGCTTAGGGTTATCATAATGAACCCATTTTTCGCCCCCCAGTTACAATGCGATGCAGAAATCCCTTCCGTCTTTGCCTTTCAAGCAGTTGTTCACAAGCAAACAAACGCCGTTCAACATCTCTCGACTTCAACTCGTACGGCACCCAATTTCCTTGCTTCTGAATCATTGCCATGGCTTTGAGGCGTTTTGAAATGGCTGGTTGAATCACTCCCAATGATCATGCCAATTCTTTTTGATTTTGACATGAGTCTTGATCAAGTAATGCCTCCAATTCTGCATCTTCGAAAACCTTTTCTCTTTCACCGCTATGCCGATCTTCGACGTCAAAATCACCGTTCTTGAAGCGTTGAAACCACTCACGACACGTTTTTTCACTAATAGCGGCCTTACCATAAGTATTTGAGAACATTCGATGAGCCTCAGCCGCAGATTTCTTCATATTGAAGCAGAAAATTAAAACCTCCCGCAAATGATGAGAATTTGGCTCGTAAACTGACATTTTCAATCGAGAATAACTTTATGATGCAGACACAAATCGACTAATGTTTCTATGGGGTTATGTTGACAAATGCCCAATTTTATTGTATGACGTCTATTTATTTTGACCACTACTTACCGCTAAAGCCGTTTTTGTTCAATGAACATCTGTTGTATAATTTTCAATAGTCCGAAATAATTAAGCGTCCTCAATAATCTTTCACGAATTTTAGTATTTACAAGAAAAACAAAATCTACAGGAATAATTAGAATTGAAACTTGTACTTAGTCCAAATATGACATGAAGTCCTAAATTGTCCCTAAAAATGTGCAGTAAAGCAAATTTTATGTTTTGTGCTAAACCTCCTATATTTATGGTTATACGAGGTCTGTTCAAAAAGTATCGCGAATTTTGAATTTCCGCAGGTTACGTATATTCGATTTTCGATTTTTTTGTGGCGTTATGTTGGTACTCATGTCTCTCACTTATGCCGACAAGTTCGGCCATTTTGAATGTTCAGTTAATTTTTGACAGAAGTTTTGCTTGCACGTGTTTTGGCTCGCCTTCGATTTTTGCCTATTCCAAAAAATGGATCAAAGAATCTGTATCAAATTTTGTGTGAAAAACAAAATTAAGTGCGCGGAAGCATTCAGAATGTTGACTGTGGCATATGGTGAAGCTACCTTGAACCGAAGCAACGTTTATCGGTGGTACAAAATGTTCTCAGAGGGCCGAGAAGATGTGAATGACGAAGAGCGTGCCGGACGCCCGAGCACGTCAACAACAGACGAAAACATTGATGAAGTGAAGAAAATAGTATTGGCCAATCGTCGAATCACCGTTAGAGAAGTTGCTGAGGACCTAAACATATCGATTGGCTCATGCCATTCGATTTTTATCAATGATTTGGGCATGAGACGGGTCGTCGCGAAATTTTTTTGCACCATGATAACGCCCCTGCTCACACATCGTTGCTTGTGCGCGAATTTTTGGCCAAAAACAATACACTAATGATGCCGCAGCCACCGTATTCCCCAGATCTGGCCCCCTGTGACTTTTTCTTGTTCCCGAAACTGAAGAGGCCTATGAACGACGCTACGCTACGATTGAGGAGATAAAGACGGCATCGAAGGAGGAGCTGAACAAGATCACAAAAAATGATTTTTTGAAGTGCTTCGAGGATTGGAAAAAACGTTGGCACAAGTGTATAATATTTGATGGGGATTACTTTGAAGGGGACAAAATACATATTCATGAATAAATAAATAATTTTTGAAAAAACACAAAATTCGCGATAGTTTTTGAACAGACCTCGTATTATACTATCAGTCTGCATTTATTAATCTGATTAATGAGCTCTAAAAAAATCTTTTTATTTCCACAACTTGATTATAATCAACTACATTATGTAATTATACTAAAAATATATTTTGAAGACTACTTGCGTTCTTCTCATCAATACCATCAATAGTACAATATACTGCCCCGAGTTTATATAAACCTCGATGAGTACTTAATAAATTATTTATTTCAAAATCATCGAAATAAAGAATCAAGAGTAATACGTTAGTATCATATTATTGTTCAATAGAATACCAGGCTTTGCTTTGCAGTACATTTGTAATTATTTTATCTTGTTTAAATCTTTGAATATTAGACGTTATTTCGGTATATACATCCAGCAACTCTAGAAATCTTTTAAGTAGTTTTTCAAGTGGTACAATATATATCTTTTGATTTGATATAACAATTTCTCTACCGGTTTTTGTAGATTTAGAATCATTGGACACGTTAATACATATTTCCTGAGGTTCTATGAAAGTATTCAATGTTTTAAAATGAAGCATTGTTTGATATTCAGAGGAATCTATAAATGCGTTATTTAATATATCAAACATAGAACACAAATCCAGCTGAGAATTAAACTCAGTAGACTTATATTTTTTCAATAGAATTTGTATACAATCAAGAAAAAGTTTAAAAAACTCGATCATTTCCTGACAAAATACGAGGTCTGGCTATTAAATAACGAGACTGCGCGCGCAGAAGGCGTCCTAGAGAGGTAGGGTGGGAAATGAATGCAGCGTTGGATAGCTGGAAGTGTCTACTATTCCAGTACGAAAACACGTTTTTGTCGCTGTAGTAGTATTTTTTCTGTAGAGGTTAGAAACGAACGTGTTTTTTTCTCGTGCCGATAACAATGTGTGACGAAAAACACGAGCAACGGATCAATGTGAAATTTCTCGTTAAATTAAAAAAAACTCCGACTGAGTGCTATAAGTTGTTGAAAGAGGCCTATGGTGAGAATTCTCTATCTCGTGCGCGTGTTTTCGAATGGTATAAACGGTTTTCTGAAGGCCGAGAGAGTACCGAAGATGACCAACGTCCAGGTCGACCTGTCTCTGTTTCAACTCCGCAAACAGTGACCAAAATCAATGAAATTGTGCGCGAAGATCGTCGTATGAGCATTCGGATGATTGCTGAGACTGTAAACGCCGATAAAGAAACTGTCAGAAAAATTTTACATGACGAATTAAACATGAAAAAAGTCTGTGCGAAGTTGGTTCCAAAAAATTTGACCCCTGAACAAAAGCTCGTCCGTCAACAGATCTGCTCAGATTTTCTTGAGAGGTTAGATGAAGAGCCTGAATTGATGGAAAACATCACCACTTGCGATGAAATCTGGATATTCCAATACGATGTTGAAACTAAGCGGCAATCCATGCACTGGAAAACTCTTGCATCGCCAAAAATGAAAGAAGCAAGGATGTCGAAATCAAAATTTAAAGCCATGCTAATCGTTTTTTTCGACATCAACGGCATCGTGATGACTGAATGGGTTCCAGAGGGTCAAACTGTAAACCAAACTTACTATTTGACAGTTTTGGCAACACTGCGAGAGCGAGTTCGTAAGAAACGGTCGGAGTTGTGGAAAAACAAGTCGTGGATCTTGCACCAGGACAACGCACCTGCCCATAACGCGCTGTCTGTGAAGCGTTATTTAGCCGCTAGAGGCACTCCAGTGCTCGAACACGCGCCGTACTCGCCTGATTTAGCACCCTGTGACTTTTTTCTGTTTCCGAAGATCAAGTCTGCCTTGAAAGGAACCCGGTTCGAGTCGATGGAAGAGGTGAAGCGAAAATCGGCGGAGCTCCTAAATGCTCTTACAAAAGAAGACTTCCAGCATTGCTTTGACCAATGGAAAAAACGAATGGAACGGTGTGGCGAGGGGAGGGGAGTACATTGAAGGGGAGCATTCGATTGTAGAATAATTTTTAAAATAAAAGTCTTTTTCATAAGCAGTCTTGTTATTTAATAGCCAGATCTCGTACACGAGACAACGATAGTCGAGAATATAAGTTCGCTACAAATAAAATCGAAAGCTTTGAGACTTTTTCTGCAAATTTTCAACTGTAATATTGATATCGTCGTTGTTGTTATTAATGATACAAGAAATTAGTAACTCTTTCACTGACAATTTTGCATATAAATTTGACTCCTCAATTTCCTCATCTTTGTCGATGTCAACTTCTTTGTCAATGTCAACGATATTATTATCTTCCACATTACGAATTTCATATCTCCTATATTGCGAATTTTATTGAATTTGTCGTTTATTTCCAAGTTTCTAATATTCCTATTTCAGTAACTTCTAGATAAATGTTTAAGAAAATTATATATATATCAGTAAAAGTGCGAGTACATAATTTCTGTCGACATCGAAAAGAAAAGTGTATTTTTATATATTTTAATTTGCAATGAATTTTTAAATTTGTAATAAAGTACGATTTAATGCAAAACAGACAAGAATACATTTTTTGGAGATCAAGTTTACTGTTATACATAGGCTGCTGGAAAAGTTTCTGCAAACAATATGAAAAAAAACATGTAAAATTCGGTAAATGGCTTTATTATTTTTCGAAGTATTCGCCTTTAAGGTCGATACATTTTTGCATACGCTCGAACCAATTTTCGAGCATTGTTTCCACTCTGAGACTGTAACCTCAGAAATCAGTATACGAAATGTTTCAACAGCTGCTTCAGGAGACTCAAATCGCTCACCACGCATCTACTTTTTAATGTTTGGGAACAAAAAGAAGTCATTAGGTGATAAATCAGGTGAATACGGACAATGAGTCATCAATTTTTACTGGATAAAAAATCAAACGATTTGACGTGCTGTGTGAGTGGCGTTGTCATGATGAAGGATGATGCAACGATTTCGGTTTGTTCTACGCAATTCATTTATGACTTCTGGCAAACAAATTGTTGTATACCAATCAGTATTTACAGTTCTTCGATCCTCTAAAGGCACGATTGCCACATGTCCGATACACCTGAAGAAACAAGCAATCATTTGCTTGGCAGCACTGCGTGAACGAACAACTTTTGTTGGTTTCGGTTCATTTTGAAATATCCAAATAATGGATTGTTGTTTACTTTCGGGCTCATACGAATAGATCCATGTTTCGTCCCCAGTAACAATGTTATAGACCAAATTTGACCAACCTCGGTTGAATTTCTTGAGCATTTCTTTGCTCTATTTAACACGAGCCTGTTTTTGAGCTTCGGTCAAATTGTATGGGATTCAACAACTGCAAAGTTTCCGCTCAAGTGATCATGCGAAATCGTATGTATTGCTTTCATGTCAATGCCTAAGGATGCCTGAATCTCGCGGTATGTCATATGCCGGTCTCACTTAATCATTTCACGCACAGCATCAACATTAGTGGCAACAACAGACGTGGATGGACGACTTTCACAGAATTCGTCACAAAGAAACGTCCACGCTGGAATTCGGCAAACCAGTTATAAACAGTCCTATTGGATGGTGCTTCATCCCCAAAAGTCAAATGAAGTTGATCGATGCATTGTTTTGGAGTTGTAATCGTAAAAAAATCATTGCCCGAAAATTTTCACGTGAAATTTCCATTTTCTCATAAAATAACTTCTTTTAAAATACTATGCAAACAAAACTAGTTGGCTTGAGTACAAACTGTCAACTGAATTGTAGGTTAATTTTATAGATATGATAGTAGCAGACGCCATTGAAAGTATTGAATTGCAGAAACTTTTCCAGCAGCCTACGTATGAAAATCGACGTAGAATCCCTTTTCACACAAGTCCCAATAAAAGACACATTAAACATAATAAAGGCCTCACATAAAGTCCCCTCTGACCTCATCCTGCTAATAGAGCACTGCTTAACAACCATTTACTTCTCCTATAACAACCAATTTTATGAACAAACTTCAGGAGCGGCAATGGGCTCACTTATTTCTCTTGTAATCGCTAACATCTTCATGGAGCATTTTGAGAAAGAGGCTCTCAGGAAAACACTCAAAAAACCAGAAGTTTGGTTCCGTTGTGCGGAATGTAGATGACACGTTCGTGATATGGAGACACGGCAGAGCCGAACTAAATTCTTTATTTTCCTCAACAATCAACATCCAAATATCCACTTCACTATAGACATAGAGGAAAACGGAAAACTCCCCTTCCTAGATGTTCTTGTCTCTAAGAAAGCTGACGGTACATCAAGTATATAGAATGGCTTAGGCCATCAAGTATACAGAAAATCAACACACACAGATAGATACCTACATGTCGCATCATCCAGCACAAAAACAGTCTGCAACCAATTCACTTGTACATAGAGCTTTCATCATCTCTGACAAAGAACATCTACAGACAGAACTCAATCATTTAAAATTAGTCTTATAGAAAAACGGACAAAAAGGACATAATCAAAACAATCAATAAACATACAAACAAGACAACTCTGACATACAATCAGACGAAAGGATCCATTCTCCCATATGTCACAGGAACAACAGATCGGATTGGCAGGATATTAAACAAACACAATCCGCAAACACTATCTTCAAACCACCCAAAAAGATAGGACAAATCCTAAGAAATCCTAAACATCAGATCTTCACTCAGCTCCGCAGGAGTATACAAAATACCTTGTTCCTGCGGGCAAGTATACATTGGAGAAACTGAGAATGGTCAATATATGGATAAAGGAACACTAACGTGATGTCAGGCTAAAACACGCAATCAGCATTATTAGAACACAACATCGAAACAGAACATCAAATATTGTTTGATAAAACGACCACAATAGCCAACGTTACATCATACTTTCCAAGAAAGTATAGAGAAGTCATAGAGATACAAAAACATCCTAACAATCTAAATAGAAATAATGGCTACAACATAAATAAAATATGGAAAATCATTCTTTCGGTTATTGAAGACTGACTGATTTCCCCACCTTCCCCTCCCCCACAATTCTCTTTTTTCTCCTTACCACTCCAAAAAGTAGCGTAATATAAAAAAGGAACGAAGAAACAGTTCCGGAGAAACAGCTCAGTATCAGGCCCTGATGAAGTGGATTGCAAGGTTCACGAAACGTTGGTATTCCAAGAATGGATCTGGACACGGAGGAAACCCGCGAAACGCATAATCTTTATATATAGAAAGCACCCGTGGAAGTCTCAAGAATATTATCAGTAATTAATAATATTATAAAAACACTTATAAATTTTTATATTTAGAATTAAAAATATATATATGCAGGTATATTATATATTGTTAATAATAATAATTATAAAACCAAATTGTCAACAAAAACTAAATTATACATATGAAATATTACTTATTAGTTAATTCTACTATATGACTACTGCAAGTTATATAATATAGATTCCTTTAAGTCTGTTTAATAAACTTTATTTAACAAATATTTTGTAATGCACTTATTATCTCTAAAATACATGATTGATTTTTATCATTTTTTGACGTAAAGTGATATAACTCACGCTGAATCAATAGCCATACGAGTATATGATCACTTGCCACAGGATTGCAACATTTAGCACATGGAAGATCTTGAAGCAAGTATCGATTGTTTCAAATGCTGATGATACTTTGTACAGGGTCTTATCTAATGAGATAAAAAATGATGATATTTCAGTCAAAGTAGGTCCGACAATTATAATATATGGCTGAATTGTCAAATTCATTTCAATCCGTTTCTGAATAATATTATATATCTTCGGCAATCTAAAATCATGACATTATATTTTAAATAAAATAAAAATTTTAATCATATTTTGACATACACAACGACATTTTCTTCACATTCAATCATTGAAGATTTCTAATGACCTTTCTTTGTTCCGACCCGTCCTTTTGGAGTAATCATATAAGATAATGCACATAATTGGGCAATAGCCTTAGATTCTGCTTTTAAAAATATAATAAAAATTATAATTCAAAGTACTGATCGTATAAGTATATATAATAAAATGTGTTAATAATGTGTGTGTGTGTGTGTGTGTGTGTGTGTGTGTGTGTGTGTGTGTGTGTGTTGTGTTTTATGAAACAATATTTTATCGTCGTTATGATCACTTTCTAATATTAATAATAATTCTTGTACTCGAAGAATTTTTTCTTTTCAAGAGAACAAATTTTTTGCACATTTAAAAAAATGTAGGCCACTGATTAATAGCGTCCTCTATTGCATCTAGAGTCAAGCATTTAAAATCCTGAACTATTAATAACCAACCCAATGGATGTTTTAAAATTGGCTATTTTGTAAAGATGTCGAAAACAGTATTGCTATTTTTCTAATATCATTTAAACGAAGTTATCGAATATCATTTAAACGATTTTACTTTTTTGTTGAGCTTTGTACGATTTTTTTTCACCGAATTATTTAACTTTGAAATAAAAATGATCCTTTTAGCTTTAACGTTAAATAACCCGTGAAAAAAAGTCGTACAGGGGTAAAAAAGCAAATTAAAGGTAAAGATTCACTTTTTCGAAAGCTGTAAACTGCATTTGTGCACAATTTTTACTTGGCTCCGTGGAACTTTGCAAATTTGGTAAAAAATTTTGAGATCTGATGCATCTTTATTTATGTTTGTGCAACTTTATGAAATATAAGTAATACGGTTTTTTAAAGTACAGGTTGAAAAGATTACAAGCTTTAAAATGCTTTTTTAAAAATCTCGATACGATTATTCTTAAAGAAGTTATTTTATTTCGAAATTTGTCTATTTTTGTAGGGTGGAACAAGTGATCCTTTAATTTTGTTGAGTAGTGTATTTTTGTTTCAATGTACCATACAATTTATTCATTTGTTAAAACATTTTATTAAAATTTAATTTCAAATATGCTAAATGGTATTTATTACAATTTAAGAATTAGTTGGCTCAATAAAGTATTTGGTAGAAATAAAATAGATACATAATTAATATTCTTGAGACTTCTACGGGTGCTTTCTATATAACTGTTGTGTGTTTCGCGGGTTTTCTCCGTGTCTAGATCCATTTTTGGAATGCCAACATTTCGTAAGCCTTGCAGTTCATTTCATCAGAGCGAGGAGCAGCCTGAAACTGTATCAGTAACACACAGTTAGATACATAATTATATATAATTACACATTTAATTGAAAAAAAGTAAATATTTATCGAACGATTATTGTTAGAAGTAAATTATATTTTTAAGTATTTTTAATAACAATACATATGCCGTCTAAGTACAAAAAATATTGTGTAACAAAACAAAATTTACATTTGTCTTATTTTGAATTTGAAAATGTTCCTACCACTTCAATATAAAATGCATCCTTGTGTACCAACATTTGGAATCAACTCCTTTATTAAATCTTTTATTAGGTATTTCAATAATGTTACCAATATTTTGTGCTGTATAACAAAAAATAATTATGTTATGATAAATTCTCTTTATCAAAAAGTAAACATAGAATCTTAAAATAATCTAAGGTAACATGTTAAAGTGTTGAGATTGCTCGAGTATAATTTTATTAAAAATTTATTTCTAATTTCTTGCGTACATTATTGTATCGGATATTGAACTGAAAAATCGGACGAAACAGCTCTATTTGTCGAATGGTTGTGAATGTAATTGATTGAATCTATAAGTTAAGCATGAATCTTGTTCAACCGCTCGACATGTAAGTTTATAGTTGCTTTACCAGTTTGAACTAAGGGTGTGGTCCATTTGGTGCTATAAATGATTCGAAGCTTTTGATTGACCAATTGGAAGAAAGAATTTTATTAATTGACCAAAATTAATTGATCAAAAAATGTTTCGAAGCATTTGTGACATTAAGTGGACCATAATCTAAGTTTACTGTCTTTTTTTTCCAGGTTATCAGCCTCTTTTTTTAGGGCATTTGGAGACATCCGGGGAATTTTCCAAAAGTGTCCAAAATAATTATCAGCAGTAATTATCCGTAACACCTTCGGAAAATCTTTTTGAACGCTCTATATACAGTACCGGCAAATTATATCACCTTTTGGTTTTTTAAGTATAATTTTTTTTAAACTGTACAGATCTCTATCAAATTGTAATATGTTTTAATAATAGATATAGTTTACTGAACAAATAACTTTTCATCAAATAATAAAAATTAATTTTATTTAAAATTTCTAAAATATGTCAAATTTTAATAATAAATTTTTAATTACCATAATGAAAATAAATGTCTTCAAAACGAACAAAAAATTCATAATTTAGATTGTACAACACTAATATGTTGTAGCAAAATCCTTGGAATCGATAAATGCGTCAATTGTTGACAGAGATCTTCCACTCTTCTTCCAATTGGGCGAATTTTTCAGCCATATTTGTAGCTCGCTTACTGGTTAAACGTCTCTGGAGTTCATCCCACAATTCGATGATATTTAGGTCGGGCGATTGGCTTGGCCACTCTAGAAAAGTTACTCGATGCTGCCGAAACCACTTCCACACTTTAGCCGCGCGATGCTTTGGATCATTGTCTTGCTGATATATAAAGCCGCAACCAAAGAAACGCTTTGCGTACGGAAGCATCACATTNATAATGTTTTATGTACATAAAATTGAAAAAATATAGTAATAGAAAATTGTCTGCCTTTGGTAAGAGAAGGTTATGCTTTCTAACAAGCGACTCACTCAGTACAACACAGTGATTATCTTATCCTTATACATTGGCGAACAACAAGAATAATGATGCACCGTGTCACACCGTGTCACACTGTCTCTTATTAGAAGGACTATATCACCCTATAAAGCCAAAATTGGTTAAAAGGTTACTGTCATATGTGTTTCTTGTTGGAAGGCATCCTGTAAAGCTAGAATGGGAAAGGTTAGAATCTTTAGTCATTCGTGAAAACGTCACTTTTATTTATCATACAAGTGATATGATTAAATGTTATAATGAAAAATGATGCTTTGCCTAATTATGATTTAATGTCAGAGGCGTTCATCAGTGGGCTGACTATTTTTAATTTACTTATCAGTAGACCAGTGCAGTTAGCTCGAAAAGACATGGAAATGGTGAAAAATTAAGAACAGGTCGCCGCTAGGTGGAATCGGTAAAAAATAATGAGACGAATGATATATCCAAAATTAAAGCATTTTGTAGTGGGGGAAGGGGGTTGTGGGGGGGTTTTTAGGGGGTAAGAGTGGTTTTTCGCTATTTCCGGCGAAACTATGCCTCCGATCGGAAAATGTTGTGTGGCAATGTTGTAGATATTGAAAAGATCTACAACTTTTGTATATATAATTTTTGCACATAACCTCAAAATTTTTGAGATAAATTGAAAAAACCGGTTTTTTCGTTTTTATTTTTTTTCTTGTGCAAAAAACATTTTTTTTTCACCATATTTGATGGAAACGTACCTTTTTATGGTCCAAACAAGCTGTAATTTTTCGGAATAAAAATATTAATTTTTTCAATGTATATTAATTGAAAACAAAAAAATTACACCCAAATTCAACCGAAATATCTCAAGTCAAAATTTAAGATTTTTTAATGTTTTAGGTGGGAAAATTACTCGTTGGAATGTCTACTTTAAGATAGTATTCACGAAAATATACATTCCCTTGCATAATTTGCCGCAAATTGCGAAAAAACAAAAAAACGTTTTTTCGAAAAGTCTTTTTTCAATAATTGGTTAAAATATGCTATTCATCGATAAAATTTATGGTCAAAATCATTGAAAAATTTAAAATGAAATGTTTCATTTAATTAATAATATTATTATAAATTATTGAGGAATGAAATAAAACAAATTTTATTCTTATTCAATAATGTCATCACTAACACTTCAAACTCACAGTAAATTCCGATTATTTCGGAGCAACAGGGTTGCCAGATTGTTCGCTGAGGCGATCTGGCAACTCCATAAGAGCTGTAGAAACGGTTATCTGCAATTCGGCAAGTGAGAGGCATGCTTCAGAAGAGCACATTTGTGAGTGAGTGAGTGACTAATTGGAAAAGAATTTAAACGCTTTATTGTACTGGATGCAGAAAACATGGCCTAAAATGTACAACTATATGTTATAATTGTCATGGCAATGAATTCTGCTCCAATGCTGAAAAAGAATCATTTAATGAATTGAATGACGTCGAAGATGTGTTGGAGGATTCACCACCAACAATGAGAGACGACGTGGATGATTCGGAAAGTGATATTGAATCCGACGACGAGGAAGTACCTCTGAAGAGGCGAAAAATATTATAGTTCAATTATTTTTTTATACGCTATTTTATACATTTTTATACATTAACTGTGGCATAACTGTTATTTGTAATGTCACTTGAACATAATAAATTACATGTAGTAATCATTCTTTACTGTATGAAATCATTTGAAACTTCATAAATAACACATTTTCGTCCGTTTTCGCAACACCCCATTCCTCAATAATTTATAATAATATTAGTAATGAAATGAAACATTTTATTTTAAATTTTTCAATGATTTTGACCATAAATTTTATCGATTAATAGCATATTTTAACCAATTATTGAAAAAAGACTTTTCGAAAAACGTTTTTTTGTTTTTTTGCAATTTCCGGCAAATTATGCAAGGGAATGTATTGTATATTTTCGTGAATATCTTAAAGTGGACATTCCAACGAGTAATTTTCCCACCTAAAACATTAAAAAATCTTAAATTTTGACTTGAGATTTTTCGGTTGAATTTGGGTGTATTTTTTTTGTTTTCAATTAATATACATCGAAAAAATGAATATTTTTATTCCGAAAAATTACAGCTTGTTTGGACCATAAAAAGGTACGTTTCCATCAAATATGGTGAAAAAAAAATGTTTTTTGTACAAGAAAAAAAATAAAAACGAAAAAACCGGTTTTTTCAATTTATCTCGAAAATTTTGAGGTTATTTGCAAAAATTATATATACAAAAGTTGCAGATCTTTTCAATATCTACAACATTGCCACACAACATTTTCCGATCGGAGGCATAGTTTCGCCGGAAATAGCGAAAAACCACTCTTACCCCCTAAAAACCCCCCCACAACCCCCTTCCCCCACTACAAAATGCTTTAATTTTGGATATATCATTCGTCTCATTATTTTTTATCGATTACACCTAGTGGCGACCTGTTCTTAATTTTTCACCTACATTATGCTATCTGCACTGGTCTACAGAGGCATTTCGATTATCAAATCTGATGAAATACGATTGCGGAACCAATTTGTAAAATTTTGCGTCAATTGCGCCTGCAATTGAAGAAATGTGAATGGATGCATTGTCATGATGGAATCAAAAACTGATTGCTTGACACGACCGAAACAAAGAAACTAATGAAAACATCTGGAATTTTAACAGTAATCCTAAGAAGGATCAAGCTTTTCTAAAATTATAGCAATTTGATATTTGTGGAATCATTTCTGTATTAGACCGAGAACTTTTCGAACTTATATCTTCGTATAAGTCAACATATCAATAATAACTGTGTAATAGAGTCTACAATAAAAATAGCATGTTTCATTAAAAAAATATGGATGTGATCTTGATCTGATCCTGCACACGCCACCCAAGATTAATCTGAATATTAGTAAATAACTTCTTTGAAACCTTACAATTTTTATCTAAAGCGTTTCTTCCAAAAACATTATATAAGGACAAGAATAGCCGTAATTGAGTCGTAGAACTTGAATCATAGTCAACGCACTATATTTTAGCATACTATGTACGCCGATACAACTACAATTCACATTCCTTCACGATTAGTTATAGTCATCTTTATGTTCAGCTCATAAATCCAGGGTCTTTTTGAACACCTTATATAATATATAATATACATATATATGTGCTATACATATACATAACATACACACACTATACATTCATAAAAAAGTAATCACATCGTTAGTAATGAAAATCCATAGTTTACGTTATGTATATAAGATTTCCGGNGGGGGGGGGGGGGGGGGGGTACTGGCAGTATATAGCAGTATATGTAATAGTATTTTTCCTTACGTCCAAGGCCTACCTTATCTCTTTTTTCTGCGTTAACAAAAACACATATGTTTTTTATGATCAAATGTACAGATATATGCTTTTATATTTTCAATATCAGAATATACATACAACTAACATAAATCAAAGCTAACGAGAGTCAAACGCAGATGATCAGAAAACCTTAAAAAAAATATCAAGAAAAGAATCAAATTACGAATTCTCTGATAAATGATATCTTCTTTACTTTGTATGTTTCAATTCACTTTGGAGTCTTCTTCAACAATATACGAGGCATGTCCAGAAAGTAAGTGTACTGAGGCTCTCACGGCCGGAGGGATTTTTTTTTCGACATGTTGGCTACATTGCCGTGTAGCCTGATTCCTCCCCTCCGCAACGAGACCGGTCCGAGGTCAGTACGTTGAAAACTGTCGACGCGACAAGAGGTTTCGTGAAAAATGTCAATCCAATCTCCCGCCAAGTGCCAACGCCACGAAGGAACTGCTCGCCTCGTTTAAATGGGATGTCCTGAACCATCCCGCGCATTCCCCTGACCTAGCACCTTCAGATTATTATCTCTTTACCTCCTTGAAGCTGCACATGGGTGGAAAAAAGTTTTCAACCGACGAGGAGGTGAAGGGGGAGGTGGAGAAGTGGACGAAGGGGTTGGCGGGAAACTATTTCGAGGAGGGCATCAAAAAATTAATACCCCGGTTCACCACCTGCATTGAGAGGAATGGTGACTATGTCGAAAAATAGCTTACATATGTAACCAGATCATGTTTTGGTTCAAATAAAAATTTTTGCAACCTACAAAAATTCAGTACACTTACTTTCTGGACATGCCTCGTAGATATATTACGAAAAGCTTACAAATACAAAAAGATTTGTTACTCACAAATTACCAGAGATGAAGTGATGTAAAATTTTAGTAGATAGAGAGCATGTCAAGAAGCTTTGATACATAATTGATCACAAAATTATATTTATACAAATCTATCTATTAAAATTTTGTATCACGTCATCTTTGGCAATTTGTGAGTGACATAATCCTTTTGGATATGTGAATTTTTCGTTGTACACAGTGCGATAAATATGTTCTCGGACACGAACCACATCTCAGCAACCAGTGGCGATATCTGTGCGTTCAAACATGCATTTTAAAGGTTGAACATTTTGCTATCATCTGTCAAAGTTTCATTCATTTTGATTGACATATAATGAAGATATGACAGTTCATGTTAAACAAGATTTTGGTCGAGGTAGAAATTTTAATATGGAACAAAGAGCAGTGATTAAATTTAACGCAAAACTTGGTAAAAGTGCATCAGAAACATTCCGATCGATGCAACAAGTTTACGGCAGTCAATGTCTAGGTCGTACAGCTGTTTTTGAGTGGCATAAGCGTTTTTTGGAAGGCAGAGAGACCCTTGAAGATG
>JAANIC010005876.1:0-16708 GCA_017607545.1 Acromyrmex charruanus | reverse complement strand
ATTGTCCGTCAATGTTTGGCTCGAAATCGTGTCTCTGTGTTAAACCATCCACCGTATTCACCTGATTTGGCCCCCTGCGACTTCTCATTATTCCCAAAATTGAAATTAAAATTGAAAGGACGCTTTTTTGATGACGTTCCGACCATCCAATCAGCTTCTACACAGGCACTAGAGGCAATTCCGCAAACTGAGCTAGAACATGCATTTGAATCACTATTGAATCGCTGTAACAAGTGTATTGAAGCCAGAGGAGAATATTTTGAATAATAAAACCAAAAAATATGCATATTGTTGTTTCAATTATGATTTTCAGGCCCTGTCCGGGAACATATTTGTCGCACTGTATATCTATATTGTCTCAATAGTCTTGATTTATGTTAGTTATATATATATTTTATAGATTTAAAATATATATAATGATTATTTTTCTCAATATTAGAATATTGCATGTGTGTATATTATGATGTGTGAATATCTACAAATTAGCGCTAGAAGTAATTTATGCTGAGGTATTCATGTAGATATTCCCTATGTTTACTTATACAAAATATTGCAATTAAATTTTGTGTACATACATACACATTATATTTTACTTATACAAAATATTGCAATTAAATTTTATGTATACATACAATTTTAATATTGTATTACGTCCAACGGACTCCCACGACTCTTTTCTTTCTGGAAATAAAAAGACAGCTGCGAATAACGCACAAGTTGAGCGTTATAGCCTAGAGAAGACTAAAAATTTTCTTTTCCTACATTAAAAATTAAAACGAAGAATCCAGTATCTCCTCGTACGCGTCGTTCCGAGACAAACTAAAAATCGGTGCACGTACACAAGCGGCGGGACCAAAAAGACAAGTTTATGCCTCTCGGACACTGCGGCTAAAATAATAATAAATATGTCATTGAAAGCGTAAGACCGGCGCCAAGATCCTTTTCAACGGTCAAGTTGCGGACGATTCTCACGAGTCCGTGATCATAAAAACCTAAGATACGACACGCGACGTTTAGGGGGTGGAATTTAGTGGTCCCGTGAACGCTGCACGTGCGCTTCCTCAACGCACTGCACGCGCGGTTTTCTTATAAATTTTAAGATCGTAAAATTAAGGATGACACTTCCACATGCTACAGATTTCGGTCAATGTCCTCTTCTACTCTTGACCAATTAGAAAGCAAGAAATAGATTCCATCACCTATTAACAGGTCCTAATTAACGGATCTATCCATCAATCAGTGCGCTGTTAATCGAGGGAGATTACTATAAAAAGCCCGGTTCCGCGGGACTCAGTGCTATTTTGGTTTATTTTTCTCTGGGAGACGGACGTAGTGGTCCGAAGTTCTGATTTTTTTTTTTGGCTAACACTTGACTATTCAGAATTAGTGTGGAAGAAGCTCTGTTCAATTTGCGCACTTGCTGCCTAAATTAACAGATTTAAAATGTTGGAGAGAGACATCAAGCTTGGACACATGGTCGCAACTCCCAACTACGAACCACCAAAATCCGCCGACAAGACCCCTTCGCCTCACTCTACCGAGCTTCTTCAACCAACGCAGTAGTAAATTTCCACTTCACCCCTTCTCCTGTTCCCTTCATCTTTCTCATCTGTCTCGTCTCTTGTATTTCATTTCATTGTTCTTTACCTACTGGAGTTTTCTCGTAATAGAAAATTAAAAAGGGGAAATAGTGCGTTCTCATGATAACATTCCTTCTTGCTACCGCCGCACACGGGTTATCTGTTCTCGCTGACCGGTAGTCCGTGCCCGCTCACCTAACATTGGTACATGTGAAGAATAAAAATCCGGCTGAGCAAACCAGAAATCACCCCGAGTTGCCATCACTCATCCCGGAATTTGAAATCTCATACTCTCCTTCCCCGCACGTTCCTGAGAACCTTACGATTAATCTTCTTCCAGATGACTTCTCCCCGATTTCCTTCCACATCCTCGCCTTTATGTGAATTATTCCCCTATTCACCGATTTCTTCTACCGACACCGAGCTTATCATTAATGATTATACTCCTCCCGATCCCCTTTCTTTTCCATAATATTGACGAATTAATTTTTCACGATCTTTTCACACCTGTCTCTGATGCCAGCCGAGTCGTGGTTCGAATGAGCCGACTATCCCTTTTCCGTTCCCGTATCCTCTCTCATCCCCCTTTCCCCAACTATCTTCCTTCCTTATGATCTTCCTCCTTTTTTGATTCCGTCTCTCTCTTCCTTTCTGTCGATACACCCACATACAATATAAACTCATACAATATAAAGCTATACGCAAACACATCACAGAATAAATAACCAAAGAATTGTATTTTTATACCTAAGGAAAATGTATCACCAAATATTGCTTCTATTATAATATTGTTAAATTAAACTCTCGTTTGCTAATTTGAAAAACCTCTCCTTGTATTTATTGTAAACTCTCCCGCGGTTGCACTTCGTCCTCTCCCCAGTTACTTGGATCAAGTTCCATGAACCGAAAACCAGGGCATACGGACGCACCGATACATCTGGCGTTAAAGTGCGCCCTCTCGGCACACTGATCCAGTTCGGGCCTTTTAAATTAAAAGGTACGTCTAACTCGTTTCGCGGAGCACGAGTTGAGATTTCCACTTCGTTCTCCGTTCGACCTCCGGCTCATTAGGAGCCACAGGACGAAGCGAAATTCCCGATTTGCGTCGGTCCTTCCCCACGGCTCCCTTACGATCCGGAGCCTGGACACGACCAAATCAGTCTAATAATTCGGTTCCTGTTGCGTTCACCCCCTCAGCTCCATGCATGCGGAGCTTGGACGTAACAGAATTTGAAAAATTCGGGGCTCGTCCGGGATGAGAAAGTACAATCTTGAGAAGCAGGTATGAATACGAGGAATTCAGGCGATAAATCAGAAGTAGAGAACCTCTACAAGACAGAAAATTTGAGTAAAATAAAATCAAGTACACAAAAAACACTATCAATTTCTACTCCTATCAAACCCTCCGGATCCAAATCCGAAACGACAGAATTTCTATTCACTGAATTGAGAATTTTGAATAGTTGAAACCCTTGTATCTAGCGATTCTGACGTCCCCGAAGGCGTCTCCATTCAGGCCGCGAGCGAATTCAATAATATTATTCTCGGATATAAATCTAACGCAACGATGGCGACTCACAATTCGTTAGCTACCTTAAAATACGCCGTCAAAGCAGCACCGTTTTTCAATAGCCAGAATATTTCTATAACATATTTTATGGAAGGATGCAAAGAGGCAAAATCTATATTGCCTCCAGAAATCGAATTGCAATTCACGAAAATTATAAGAACTCGAATAGTCGGTGAAGTGCGTCGTACAAGATCAAAATTTCGATATCGTGGGCCAATTAATTAGTTTCTTAAAACAAATTTACGGCCCCTCGAAAAACGTGTGTCAATTACAAGGAGAATTAGGTTGCGTTTACCAGAAAAACGAAGAAGATGTAGTTACCTACGCGAACCGAGTAAAAATCTTAAGGAAAACAAATATTAGAGACATACAAAAATTCGGGAACCGGCTTTTCTGATCAAAATATTAAAGTGTCCTTAGAGAACATGAAACATGTGTAAATGTTTCATTCGAGGATTAAAACCAGAGATTGAACAAAGAATAACAAGAAATTTAGATGTACAGAACATGATAGCCGACGCTCTAAGAATAGAAAGAGAACTGCAATAGGTGATTGACTTACGACAGGGACAGACTATATGTCCGAGTCCTTTAAAAGATCTCATAAGTGACTCGAGAGCAAGCTGTCAGTTGTGTCATAAAGAAGGACATATCGCCACCAAATGCCGAAAATTAAAATATGACTTAGGAACCGAAATTTTAGTTTGTTAAATTTATAAAAAACACGAGCATGGCGCCGATAAGGTTGTGCGATCCCCGTCCCACACGATCCGTGAACGTACTGCAATCCAATGTAATTTCCTGCCAGTTATGCTCAAAAGCAGGACATAACGCTAACTAAAATATGCCGAAATAATAGTAATGTTAATTTCTTATCAAATAAAAATTCTGTTGTTTGCCACTGGTGTGACAAATCTGGCAACCTCGCTGTCAATTGTTGACAAAGATAAAAACTCTGAACGCAATTTCGACAATAAAACAAAAATTATTTGCCACATTTGCAATAATCCAGGGCATATTGCTAGAGATTGCCATTCAAAATTAAATCAACAGAATAATTCGAAAAATAGCGTATTCTGTCTATTGTAAGGAAACGGATCATCTCCTCGAAGAATACCAGTTACGTATTGCGAGCAATAATCGGAGAAAGACCACCCAGCAGGGAAACGACGGTCCCTCGAAGGCGGATATGCAACAGAGGTCCGAACGGACACAATCGCCGACATCTCAAAAGAGGCAATAGATAAAACGCATTAGAAATACGACCCGTAATAGTGACTCTCAATAAGCACGGCCACGTGCCTACTGTCAAAGCAAATCTTTGCGTTTAATTCCAGTTGTAACTCTTATGCTAGAAACTGGCTCTGGACTGAATATAATTAAAGAGACTTTCATACCTGAAGGCAGCACTATTGACCATAATAATATTTTAAAGCTAATCGGCATAACGAATATCCCGTCTACATTCTTGAAAAAATAATTTTCGGTTTTTGGAAAAGAAGTAATTTTTCATATCTAATGACTTTTCTATTTCACAGTCTGGCATATTAGGATGATTTCTTCGAACAGAGTTCTTCAAAATGGATTACGCGAAGGAATACCTAGATACGTCGGGAATAAAGATACCCTTCTTGTTATCAAAAACCATCATTGCACCTCCGCGCTCGGAATTTATTTTACGTCAAAGTAGAAAATCCCGAAATAAAAATTGGATTTCAAGAATAAAAATAGCTCATGGAATTTATTTAGGAGATACCATAGTAGAAATTGTCTCTGGAAAGGCGTATCTAAGCGTCATAAGCACGTTGGACGAAAAAGTAGAAGTTCAAGTGCCAACCTTGCGTCTTAAACCTGTAGATGAATTATTCGATAACTACAAATTAAATATCAAAACGCAAAATGATCGAACAGAAATTACGGATATGCAGATCGATTTTAGATACCCGAACCACCAAGAGGGTAATGAGGTACTCAACTGCGACGCAGATTTAAAAAATGACAAAGATGAGTCTATGAATAATAATGAAAACTGGAAAATTGAAATTGAAGAAAATATGAAGTTAAATGAAACAAAAAAGGATATATTAATATCAAAGTAAGAATGAGAATAAAGTTAAAAGGAAGATTCAAGAAATTACGAGAAGAAATAAAAAATTAAATAAAAATTCCAATCCAGAGGAAGGTTTTCAAACCTTCACCGAGACTCTAGATTTCGAAATCCATGGAGGGAAAAGTTACCAAATCCCTTCTAAAAGTCAAATTAATTCCAAGATCCAGGGAGAGGGAAATTTCCAAACCTCTCTCGGAAATTTATCCAACTAAAATCATTGGAGGGGGAAATTTCCAAATCTCTCCTACAAAATTTGAATAATCTTAGAATTCCAGAGGAAGATTTCTGTATTTCCCTGATAAATTCTACTCCTGTCGATTGCGAAGAGAGAAGTAACCTCACTACGCAATACGATTCTATTCTATTTAAAGGAATCCAAGGGAAAAGACTTTTTAATACTTCCAGAAGAAAAAAAAATTTTCCAGAGTTGGAACATCCAGAGATAATAATAACCAAACCTCTCATGTTACTAATGAAGAACTCGTGAAAATAATACAATTATATGATTCAAATGTCAGATCCTTCTATAATGTAAAGTGAAAAGAAAAGTAAACCGTCTTCGAAAATTTCTGCATCGATAACGCAAGTCAATCCCAAGAAATAATAGAAAAATTCATGCTTAAATATAAATCAAAACGAAAGGAGAGAGTAGAAAAGGGTAATATATCGCTCAAATGCTTTACATTGTCAGAGGAACCTAATAAAAATAGATGTATAGAAATTGTGGAATTATAACGTTTGGAACACTTAAATGAACAAGAAGAGAAAAACATAAAAAATCTTATATCTAATAGCCAGGACAGATTTCATATTCCTGGAGAAAAATTAACTGCAACTAACGTATTGCAACATCAAATACCTACAACAGACGATCGATCTATAAATACATGACAATTACGGGGGTTATACCCCTCGTAGGGATAATAACGAGGATTCAAGGCGTGAGGTTAGAAGAATCTCAAAACCAATAGTTTTTTACAAACGTTTACTCACTAATAATACACAACTTGCTTGTTGATCAATTTATCGTACGGTCAATGACTTTATCGTGGCTTGGATGTCACGTTACCAAGAGATATCGTGCACGGCCGTTCTCACTTATAAAGTGGTACTTTTTGATTACTAAACGTACGCGACGTATTGTATCTGCGCTTACTTGACTTCTCTCTTTCTCGGTCCAAGAAGCGGGTATATATCTTATTCTAAAATGCTGAACTGATCAGCTTAATTAGAGCTTGCCCTGGTTCCATTGTCAAGTGCTGACCGATCGCATTTGACGATCTCTTGTAATTATACGATATCGTATGGAATTCGTGCGTGGTTGTCGCAACTGTTCTACTAAAACGTACTCATTCACAATTAAGCATTATTTGAATTGGGTCGATATTCCGAAATATTAACGTAATTCGAATTACTATATGATTAAATGCTATTTTAAATACTAGTTGTAGTTGAGACTGCAGCATCCCTCTCCCGTTGGAGAAGAAAAATGAGTAATGATAGATAGCACGAAATTTTTCGCTATCATGCACTGTCATAGTATATATTATATAAATTTACATCCTTCCTATAATCTAGGATAGATGGAGGTGATAGGATTGAGCTTCTTTTTATCTTTATAAATTTTTTGCATAAAAAATGAGTTAATACTGCTAACATAATAACAATAATTATTCCACTAATCGCCATGGGATAAATAAATTGTTTTTATTTGTAGAATTCTTGATCACTTTGTAACTCTTCATGTATTTTATTTAATTTCATACCCAGATATTTTAATTCAGTTGGATCTCGAACAAGTTGTTTTAGCTTTATCTGTTCTGTCTTATTTTCAACTAGTCATACGTCTCGTAATAATGTTATGTTCACACTTGGTAAATAGGAGTCTATCGTCTTAGTCCGTATGGATAATTGTGATTTTATGATGACATTCGTTATAATTATTCTACAGTCATCCTATATTACTATTTTGCCTGTATTTGTTATAATTTCTTTTACCTCTGGGGAATTTTTGCACTTTATATTTATTACCTCTTTTGTAGGTGTAGAGTATAATCAAGAATTCTCAAGTCTTTTCCAAATTACATTCTGAGATGATACATATTTATAATCGCAATGTTTATAATGCTAGTCATGTCTTAAGTATAATTGTACTTCGTAAATCGCTTTGGGAGTTATTCTATTTACAGCAAAGCTTCGCTCGCATAGGTAATTCGAATTTATTTTAATACGTTCTCGAAGATCGTTGTCTGTTAGCGTCATGTATGTATGTTGTTCAGTGTCTATTACTATATATGGGTTATTGACGTCTGCTGAGAGACAAATACATTATCATGATCGTACACCGGTAGTGGTATCGCGTGTAGTATTTCATATGCCGGTGACGCTATTAATGGGAATCGTAACACTGTATATATGTTATTTTCATTGCAAAAGGCGCTAATTTTAGTCTTCTTCGATATTAATCCATTCTCATCCATTTAATGTAAATGGAAAATATTATCCTTCTGGTAAGGTCGCGGCTGCTTCCTTAAGATTATCTATTATATGTTTTATAGGCATTAATTGTGGATGTAAAATTCCTTCCTTAGCGTATGTTAAGTATTCTAATACATCTTCCGTTTCGCGTATCAAATCATTAGTTATCGCCATTAATGTGAAATATTCATCTAACTCTTGTTGTTGATTGAATATTAATCTCTGTTTCGTGATTTTTTTCAATAGCTTCGGCTAATTTATCTTCATTATTCTCTACTGCGTGTTCTAAATTGTATATGTGACTAATTGTTGAATTTATGATTTTGAGTGGATTGCTTACTGCATATCGTGTTATGTAAAAGCGTTCTGGTTATGTAAAAGCGTCAGTTGTTCGTTAATAACTTTTTAACTTTCGTCGTTAGCGTCTATTGTTCCAAATAACGTCTTTGCTATGGTTCCTAATCGGTCTATTAGTCCATGTATTTTATCTACTGGTGCCTTGTAAATTATTTGAATAGCGGCTATTAAATTTTTAGTCCTATCATGGCCCTTTTGAGCGATCATACACAGTGCGACAAATATGTTCCCGGACAGGGCCTGAAAATCATAATTGAAACAACAATATGCATATTTTTTGGTTTTATTATTCAAAATATTCTCCTTTGGCTTCAATACACTTGTTACAGCGATTCAATAGTGATTCAAATGCATGTTCTAGCTCAGTTTGCGGAATTGCCTCTAGTGCCTGTGTAGAAGCTGATTGGATGGTCGGAATGTCATCAAAAAAGCGTCCTTTCAATTTCAATTTCAATTTTGGGAATAATGAGAAGTCGCAGGGGGCCAAATCAGGTGAATACGGTGGATGGTTTAACACAGACACGATTTCGAGCCAAACATTGACGGACAATCAATGAAGTGTGACTCGGTGCATTATCATGCAACAAAGACCAATCTTCTGGATCACGATATTCGGGGCGAATACGATGAATTCTGCCCATCAATCGCTTTAAAACTTCGAGATAATATGCACCAGTAATTGTTTGGCCAGTTGGAACAAACTCTTTGTGGATAATACCTTTGCTATCAAAGAATGTGATGAGCATTGTCTTGATTTTTGATAGAACTTTTCATACTTTTTTTGCTTGTGGTGAATTTTTTGACTTCCATTCCGCACTTTGACGCTTAATTTCTGGATCATATTGAAAGCACCATGTTTCATCACCCGTAACAATTGATTTTAGGAAGTTTGGATTATTTTCTGCGGCTGCAACGATGTCTCTGGAATAATTGATTCTCGCTGATTTTTAATCGCTTCTTAATGTGTGTGGAACAAACTTCGCACAAACCTTCGTTTTACCCAAATCTTCATGTAATATGATTCGAATCGTTTCTCTACTTATATTTAAAGCCTCCTCCATCATTTTTAGTGATGCATTGTGATCGTTTTGCTACAAAATCACTTCCTGTTTTCGATCATTTCGGGTGTTCGAACCAAAATTGGCCGTCCTGATTTTTTGTCATCTTCAAGGGTCTCTCTGCCTTCCAAAAAACGCTTATGCCACTCAAAAACAGCTGTACGACCTAGACATTGACTGCCGTAAACTTGTTGCATCGATCGGAATGTTTCTGATGCACTTTTACCAAGTTTTGCGTTAAATTTAATCACTGCTCTTTGTTCCATATTAAAATTTCTACCTCGACCAAAATCTTGTTTAACATGAACTGTCATATCTTCATTATATGTCAACCAAAATGAATGAAACTTTGACAGATGATAGCAAAATGTTCAACCTTTAAAATGCATGTTTGAACGCACAGATGTCGCCACTGGTTGCTGAGATGTGATTCGTGTCCGGGAACATATTTGTCGCACTGTGTATTGTATTATAAATATATTACAAATATTGTATTGCAAAACTATACAATTATACAAGCTTATACTTCTCCATGCTAAGCTTTAAATCTTTATAACTAATCTTTAAATCTTAATAACGGATTAATAATTCAAGAAATTGTTGGATGTTGCAAAAGGCATTTGAATGATAACGTTTTCAAAGATGATGATGCCAATCAAATAAAATAAATATCGAATACAACTATCTTAACCGAGATATTCAATTCGTTGAATAATCTCCGAGTATTAGCAAAAGAACGATAATTGAATTTTGACACTCCTGAAATCTTAAGTGATGTTAATTATCATCGACAGATTATCCAGAATATCTACGAGAGATTTCAATAATCTTTTCATTTACGTTAGTGATAAAATCCATAGTACATCTATAAAAAATGCACGTACTTGTCTCGCTCTATTGCTTATTAAATTGAGAACAAGAATGTCTCATTCAATTCTGTCAACACTTTTCGGGATACAGAGACGTACAATTGGTAAAATAATAGACTCTGCTAGAAAAGCACTCATGGAAGATTTTGTTCCCAATCATCTTGGTTTGAATCATATCACGAAAGAAGATTTCATAGGATTACACACTAGGGATATGGCTAAAGCTCTATTTGCGGAAGGTAAAGACATGGCATACTTGTAGCAGATGGAACATACATATAGAAAAGTGTAGTAATTATTCTTTCCAAAGGCGTTCTTTTTCTATTCACAAAGGCAAGCCTCTGGTCAAGCCTATGATGGTAGTGCTACTGGATATATTTTGGATGTCTTTGATCCCTACTTTGCTGACAGGAAAAATAATGATGCCAATATATTAAACAGTCTGATGAAAGAGAGAAGTTCTTTACTTTTAGAATGGTCAGAAGACGTTATGGTCGTAGACCGAGGATTCCGTAATTCAATAACTTTGGAAGAACATGGATTGATATTGAAAATGTTTCATTTTTTAGAAGCAGGAAGGCAACATGATGCTATAAGTGCGAATGAATCCAGACTTGTGATCAAAATTCGTTGGATTGTCGAATCCGTAAATTTTTTAATTAAAACATGGAAAATGCTGGCCAATTTTTCCTAACACTCAAATATCATACATCGGAGACTACGTAATTGTATCCGCACTGTGTAATGCTTATCACTTCGAGTTCAAGTAACATCATCACATGCTTGTTTTGTCTGAAAAAACCCAATGATCTCCAAAAGATTGTAGAAAATGAAAGGTGGTTCAGAAAGATCACCATTTGGGAGAAAATACAGGCAAGTCTCCATTAGAGACTTTGACATTCCAAGATCTTCACAGAATAATGATTGGGATTTACCTAGATAAAGCAAGCCGTGCGGCATCTTATACACGAAAACATATGGCGGAAGATGATGATTACGTGTTTTACGTGCCCAAACAGGAAGCAAACATTTTAAGAGTTAAGTTGCAATCTCAACGTGCTTCATCCAAGCAATACCAATTTTGGATTCGGTATGAGAAGAATGGCTTTGATCCTATCAAAAATTGGTATTGTCAATGCAAAGCGGGAACACGGACTACAGAATACTATGCACATTGCATCTGTTTTGTGGTATCTATTTAGGATACTATAAATATATGGAAAATATATCTCAATATTACAGTGATGCTCATCCAAAAATGGATGCAGCTTTTTGGTCCGAAACAGATGAATCGGAAGATGAGGAATAAAACATAAAAATACATTTAAAATTCAAAATATTGATTTCCTAATAAATATGGTAATCGTTAAAACTAGAATTGAATCTAATTGACCTCAAAATATAGATTTTCGTGAGTTTGACAAAATTTGGAGGAGGCCAAAATTGGTTCTTATAAGTCCTCTTTCATTTTATAAAAAATACGTAGGCACAATAAATAATTTTGTTAAACAAACAAGTATATGTTTTCTTTACACCTGACTCATGTCATTATTCTAAGTCATTATTCATAAAAATATTAGGATATTACGACTATCAAAAAATTAATGGTTTATGAGACATTGTATTTAATGTGTCATGTCAATTATATGTGCCAAAAAAATTGTACCTAAAATATCTCGTAAATTACTGATTTTTTTATATTTCTAACTTTTACATGCAGAATGATTACAAAGAAATCATATTACGTAAAATGTTATATAATTTCATTTTAAAAAGCGCAAATAAACACATCTTTTTCATTGCGTCTCTCATCGTATCTCTATCTAGAAAAGAATAACGTGATTACATTAGGCTCTTCTCGAAGCAGTTGCACTTTCATAGAAAACATTTTTTTTTATACTTTTTGAAATATATTGATGTAAAAGTTAGATTGAGACATTCTCCATGCATATACATGTGCGTGCATGCGTGTACACAATTCTATTAAATAATTATTACATTATAATCCATATTGATTGTGATCCTTAGCTCCTGTTATCCGCTGATGCACAAAGATAGATCTGTTTTGTCTTCTGTAATCTGTAAATTTTCGAACAGATCAGAATATAATACACATAAACGTTCATTGATTCGATGAAATCTGGAGCTTATGTATCTGAATTAGAAAAGAATTAGTCATATCTTTTATTAACATTATAACATATGCATTATGTATAAGCATATTAACGCTAAATTGCATAATCAGCATAATTAATAAATAATCAGAAGTCGGAATTCTAAATTAAAATTTTATTATTTATTTTTTATGTTTCAATATAATATTGTATACATATATGAGGAGCAAAATTTCAAAATGTGCTTTATCCAAAATTTATAATTCAATTACAGTTGTTTTAAACTATAATTCATTTTCGGATAATGAAAAATAAAACCATCAGAAAATTACGCGCCTTACAGAAAATAACAATTTATCAATCAATAAGCTAGGAAATGTTAAACGAAATTGCTAAACAATTTCTAAAATCATTAAACAAATGCATTTTATTAAGGAGGTTTTTACATTTTAGGAATAAAAAATATCAATTATTTTTGCTTTTTTTAAAAGCTTATAGTCTCACAAAGAATATCCCACAAAAATGATTTTTGGGAAAAATAAAAATTGTCCATGATATACGAAATAAAATGATATGGTCGCTAGATCGATTCAAATAGCGCACCAACCAATTGCTATAACCGGTATTCATCATTATTTATATTCAACCTTTCAAAACCATTCTAGGACGTTTCTTTTCAATAGAATTTCGTTCCCTCTTGAGCGTCACTTTCGTTTCTAATTTAAAACGGAGCGGTACTTGTATTCAAATATTACAAAACTTTATACGCCTTTTTCCCGAAACCGTGTTTTCGAAAATGATCATCACGATTCCAAAAAAAGTGAAAGTCCGATCTGTACTTTTACGGTTATACTCAGAGAACATGTCATAACCTAGAATTAATAGTATACATAAATTTTTTCTATTTTTTTGAAAGTTAAAGAAAAGGAAAAACGTGAGAAAAATTCGAATTATTTTTCAAACTGTTGCCATTTTGAAAATATGCATATGATATTAATTATTCTAGTTCGGGTGAGAATTACAAGTCCATTCATAAGAAGAAAAAGCTTTACTTTTGCTATCAGACCAACAATATGACTTGTATTTTGATCATCGTTTGATCGTGCAGGCCTAATTTCAGGGCCACCTTATTATTATTATTGTGTAAAAAATTAGAACAATAAAAAATATATTTTTTTATACGTATATTGTAAAACTTTAAACTTATATTAGTTTTTAACTATACCTAAATTTTTATTTATTAAAATAATTCTCAAAGAATGTCTTTAAAATTGACTCTCAAACGTAGAGATCCCTTTAAAGGATCTTTTTTTAAAACATCTTAGGTTAAAGGACCATGCCATTATTTTTTTTTTCTATGGAAGTCTCTTTCCAGATATCCTGCAAGATATCCGGAAAATTCGATTGGATAATTCAAAATGAATTTGACGACGGATATCCGATATTCTGTACCACTTAACATATTATATACGGAGCACCTCTAAATAATAATATATGTAAATTAACTTTACATTAGAGTTACAGTACATGTCCGGTCATTGGTTTACCTTAACATTCATTTATATATGAAAAGTGAAAATTTCCAATTCCAATCATATTTTGCAAAAACTTTACGTCTAATATTTCCTTAACCAAAACGCGCAAAAATTGCTAAAAATCTATAATAGTGAATTGCAAACATCATATCACGTCAGTTCGCCATATTCCAATTTGAAACTATGAAGTTACATCGCTCATCCCTTCATAGACGTTAATACATCAAAGGTGAATCGCGAGGACATTTGGGAAGAGTGTAAAAATTTCACAGCAGAAACAAGTTTTATACAGCGCCTCTGGGGTCGTCCAAATATTTGCATGCACACTGCGAGCACATAGATGAAACCTTTGTACGGACTTTTTATACGAATTTTTTGAAACACATTTACGTTATTCGACGCTGGACGCATTGTAAGCCTGTTCTATTATGGAAGCATAACATCTGATTCAATCGTATCATAACTACTTATCGACATGCGGCGCAGCTCTTCTTTACAGTCAGGGACGAAAATTACTTTTACCATCAGTTTTGTCGTTACCTTTTATATTACAATTTTACAGTTACTTTTGTGATTACTTTTTTATGATTTTATGTGTCAAGATCAAGTTCATTGGAGGTAGAAATTTTGACAGTATGTTTATTCGATTACATTAATCAACATTTTCTTCTTCCGCAGCATTTTTTAAAGATGCTTATCTCTTATAAATATTTAACAATAAAAAGTAGTGATTATTTATTTATTTTAAATAATTGTTGTTCAGTACAGTTTAACTCAAAATAAGTATTATATATACATGTACAGACAATATAGAAAACATACATATGTTGTCAAGGTCATGGTCATGATGGCTTTCATTTTTTACTATATATGTTACCAAAAGGTCTTTTTATGTGTTTCACATTGAACTTTTGACGCACTATGTTAAAGAAATTGCTTGCAAACTAAATGTATATACATGTACGACACTAACCCAAGGATAGCTGTAGAAATCAGAGCACTTAAGATAATGATGTTTGACAGATAATTCTTCAGAAATGTAAATCTCGTATAAAAAAAATCCAGATAAAATTTAAATCACAATTAAAAGGGTAACAATCAAAGAAAAAAATAAAATCATAATATACTAACTGATAAAAAACATATACAATCAATACGATTATTATTCGAATTATCCATTTATGTAGCCTTTGGTATTCCTTTGGCGCACCGAGAGCTTCCAATGTATCGTCTACTGTAGCAAGTTCATGTAAGTACATTTTTAATTCCTTTAAAAAAATTATATTGATCGTTTATGCAACACACAAAAGAATGATTATAATTTTAAATTTGAGTAAAAATTATTATTGCAATGTGTACAGGAAATTTGACAAATAAATAGTTATTAAATACTAAACTTAGTTTCCGCGGCTCACATTTAGATGAGTTGCAGGTGTAATTTATTTTGACATCTAATATATAAATCTAATGTATAAAACTAACCAAGGTAATGAAAAAAGCGGGAGCACGTGTTTTCGCTAATTGAGTATTAAAAATTGTTATAAGATATATTACATAGCTAGTGCTTATTCAGGGTATTTGAATCCAAAGCCACTCAGCAATAGCAGCGATTCAACAATCGTTAACTGGAAACAATCGGTCGCGGTAGGTTAGCGCATATCTAACTTCAAAGTGCAAAGTAATTTATTCGAGATTTCGAACCCTTTGCCCGGTGTAAACGGGGAAAGGGTTGCTCACAACGCTACAATGAGTACCCAAGATAAATCGACAAGTGAAAATAAAATGGATTGGTCCATAAAAACGAAAGGAAAATAAGTCAACCTAATGCAGATAACGGTAACAAGAAACACCCATCAAATTCCTCTCTAAAAAAAAATTGTTCTAGTATGGAATCAAAAGTAGACAATCCAATATATTCGACAAAACCCATGATAAATGAATATCAAGTAGATAATAAAGGCCCAGTATGGGTTCAACCTATTATTTCAAATGAAACGGGTAATAATTCCAACCAAACTAAAAGATTAAGCCCCTTCAAAATAGGAAGGTTTTATATGCAAAAAATATGCCAACATGTCGTACATCTGCAGCAAATCCAAATCTAGAGTCGCGGTTGGATTCAAGGATTCTCTTGAGGCAAATCAAATGCTGAAAGACGTATCATTATCTGAGAAAGGACTGAAAGCTTTTGTCCCGAGTTTCAGACTCGTAAGAAGAATTTTAATCAGGAGTATTAAGGAAGACATCTCGGAAGAGAAAATTGCTAAAATTACTGAAGCCGAATATAAAGTATTAGTTGTTAGAAGACTCAACAAAAGAAATAGAGATCCCGAAAAGGAAAATCCAAGAAAACGATCCCAAATGGGTACCCAGCAGATCGGTAGTGTTAACATTTTCTGGTCAGAGCCTTCCTAGTGAAATTGTAATCCATAAGATCATAATCATCATCCATAAGTCAAAGTGGAGCTTTATATGACCTTATGTGTTTCAACTGTTTTACCAATTATGTGTTTCAACTGTTTTAAATTAGGTCACGCAAGTTTAAATTTCAAAGGGGAGGTTAAATGTTGTATGTGTGATGAACCCAAATACAAGGAAAACTGTCCTTCAAGTACACCAAAATTGCGCAAATTGCAAAGCGGCCCACATTTCAACGGATAGGAATTATCTAATTTATCGAAAGAAGTACGAAGTGAAACGTTTAATGGCCTTCGAAAATCTGGCTATGAGCGGTACGAGAAAATTGGTATATAAAAATCTTATAAAGATCATTAATCTCGGAATTGAAAATTTCCCTACTCTGAAGGAAAAACTTTTCTCTCCCTTCAACGAAGTAGTTAAAGGAAACACACTCGAAGCCAACACTAAGTAAAGGCTTCAGAATAAATCAGTCAACTCCAATTCAACTTCCAATCAATTATATAAATTCCAGAATGACAACTGCGAAGACTTCATTAACCCAAGCCCAAGAGATTATTTACCGTCTTTTGATAGGTTGGAACTAAAAAGGAAATCATCAAAGCTTCAGATATCCACC
>JAANIC010005875.1:42528-62541 GCA_017607545.1 Acromyrmex charruanus | reverse complement strand
TTTGTCAAAAGAATGAACGTTTGCAAACAGAGTCGAGGCGGCCATTTATTGGATATTGTGTTCCACATATAACCTCCATGTTTGTACTTTATAATAAACTAAAAACATGTGTACTTTTCAAATAAATAATATGTTTTATTAATACATTAAAATGTCAGGTCATTTTGAGACACCCTTTATATGAGGCTATCAGTATCAGTATATATAATTTTGCATTTTTTGTGAAACAGCCATGTACTCTTGGTGAAATCGTACAAACACGTTTTGAATATGTCGAATATGCACATACCCACGTATATCGGTTTGTCGAACTTCATCTCGAGCTTACGCAGTTCTATCGCGACCAGATTCTCCGAAAAGACGTTGCGGCTGTCCTAGATAACATTTAAGCATCCTAATAGTATAAAAGCATTCTATTCTAGAGAGTTTAGAAGTGTCCTTGTTGATGACAAAAATGTGACGACACAAATAGATGGATATGATAATAAGATATTATACATCTTTGAAAATAAGACTTGTAGCTTGTACAATATGTTGCTATCATCGAAAATCTACATTTCGTTTTTAGTCTCATATATTAACTCACTACTATTGAATAATTGTAGTTCATTTTCCATTTTCTGCAATAGGTTCCTAATGTAGAAAACTCAAATTCACTTTTAGCTTCCAACAATAGCCAATTACTATTAGGTAACTGTAGGTCACAAGGGGTCTGTTTTTTTATTTCTGCACTGTCTGAACTAGTGCAGGAATAAGGCATACAAAAAACTTAAGCAGTAAAACGTAAACTCGTTCATAAGTTCATAAAAAGAAAGAGAGATTAAAGCTCAGAAAATTTTGACACCGCATGTAAAGTATTACACATTTAGTTACAAAACAATATTGTTATACAAGTCAATATAATAGCATTATAAATTCACAAGAATAAAATAAACAGCGAAATGGTATTATAATTAATACATCTTATATTTAATAATATAAATTTCTGTCACATTTAACTATAATATCGTTACAAAGAGCCGCACGTATCGTTTGGACATGAGTCAACAGCGGATGCCTAGAGTTTTTCTTCTGTACAAACACTGTGATTAGCTCGTGTTCAAACGATAAATGTCCAAACAATACGCACTCAAAAAAGAAAAATTGTGTATGATACTTAGAAAAATTAAATTCTATTTTAAAATAAATTGTTAATTATGAGGTATTGCAGTTAAATTTTAAAAATTAAACCATTATGTATTAAATAATATCTTGTTTTTAAATGAAAATAACATAGCGGTGATGATCAGACTGCTAATGAAATTATATTTTGTGATTAAACAAAAAAATAATTTAAATTTACAGTTATATAAAAATTATAATTAAGTATACATTTACTAAATAAAAAAAAAAGATTTAGTTGATTATTTCTTAAATAAGAAATTAACATATTAAAAAAAGTAATAGAATCGTTAAGCTGCTTCGTACATTTGTATTAGATGAGATTCTTTTTCGACCCATTCAACATTTTTTTCTTTGCTTGGGCCTTATAGTTTTTGACATGTATACTCTTTGTGGCATTTTTAATAGCATATTTTATCTCTATACAATATTCTTTAAAAGAGATCTCTCCTAATCTAGCAAGTCTACAAACAGCACCTAAAAAAATAGTGATTGATGTTATAATTGGAATTAAATTCCTGAATTACTACCTACTTACTATTACACAAATAAGTCGAATGTGTTTTCAATTTTTTTTTATACAAGTTAATGTTATATTGATTGCCATAAATTGCAAAAACAGGATTACTTTATCATTATTTTTGAACTATTGCTGTTGTTTATGATAATAGATTTTAGGAGTTTTCCAACAAAAGGCACAAAAATGACAGTGTAACTGAGTGCAACATATTGAATCCTCTTGAGACTTCATGGGTACTTCTATATAAATTGCGTTTCGCGGGTTATCTCCGTGTCCATTTTTAGAATGTCAACATTGCAGTTCACTTCATTTAGCAGATTACTTATCATCCTGATGGATTTGGACGGAGATAATCCTCGAAACGGATAGTTTCTATTTCAACATAATAAATCATACATATGTCTTTGCTGTCTGTCAATATTAAAGATAACATTATCACTGTATCTCTTGTTGAAAAGCTCCCTATATAATCTTTTTCATTATTTTTATTTATATTGTATATATTATATGATTATTTTATTATTATTTATATATTATATTTATTGTACATATTATACATATTGTATTTATAAATATTAAAAAAAAAGAAACTGATGACTTATTGCAATATAAGGTATTAAAGAAACAAAATATTAGTTTTTAAATTATAATAAAATATGAATATACTGATCGAACACCAAAGTAATAATTTTAATGAAAATTATTAGTAGTTTAACTCAAGTCTATCTAATTTGAGCTCTGGGACCAAAACAAAAAACTATTGACGCAAAAAAATCGATGTGGGTAAGATTGCGAGTACTGTAAAGTGTTATAATATGAGCGATGCTTATCAACATTTTACAGTCTTTGAAATTTTACTGACTTTGATTTTTTTTGCGTCGATGGCTTTACGTTAGCTTCGGAGTTCAAATTGGACAGACCTGGTTTAATATGCTCATATTCGTTATCTTAATATGAAGACTTATAATAAACATATAATGGATAGTCAACATTATTTATTTATTAAGATAATATCAAAAGCAATACTATCATTATTGAAAAGAAATTATAATAGGAACAATTACAAAGAAAGTTTGGCTTATTGCACTTTCTCGAAAAGATAATTTATTTTCTCCTTCTTTTTTTTCCTTCTTTCCATGATATATTTTTTGCCACAATTATCAGTTATGACTTTCAAAAAATCATTTAATGCTCCTCGCAGATCCAAACCACCTAATGTATTCAGCCTACTAAGAACAGGAAGTTACAATGACTGTTATTATTATAAAAAAAAATTTAATTATTTTTCTTATACAATATACATACTAAAGTTTTTAATTTGTTGTTATTAAAATTAAATTCCAGATAGTCTTCTCTTGTAGATATCGGCAAATTTAAATCTCACATTATTGAATGAAACTCATTCATCAGACTCTAGAAAATAACTAATTTGTTAACTTGTTCTCGTATAAAATGTATTTCTTTGCTTATATCTTTAAAAAATGGAAAATGTATATAACATTATATTTAAAAAATCGAATATTAAATATATTTATAAAATGATTAAAAATGACATTGGTACTTCTGAAAAATAATAAGCTTCATGATGAAATAGATAAAATAATACAATTTTGAAAATGAAAGATTATAACCTCTACCTATATAATAGAAAAATAGCACTTACTACAATATAAATTTTTAAATATAAATTTAAATTTAAAAAAATTAACTATTTTTTATTTGTAAAATTAAAAGCAAGAAATATTTTGGATAATTATACATATTAACGGACACCACACTGATGATCTTGACATATATTGTCAAGATCATGATTCTGAGTAACTTTGCCTTAGCAACTAAGTGGCGGTCTCTTATAGTTTCTAAGATATTTAGATTCAAAGGTCTAATTTATGTGGTATATCTTTCCGTTAGAGAATAAACTCCATTAGAAGAATAAATATGTATTATACTTCATATAGCTACTATTTTATTTCAGCAACTTTACTTTCCACGCGATTCTCATCCCCCCCTTTCCCCTGCAAAGGGGCGCACGACTTTCACCTTCGACTCTCACTTCCTCTTCCCCCCCTGCAAAGGAGTGCAGAACTTCCATAATTGTACTGAGGCGTTTTTTCGTTATCCAACCAAAAGCTACCACAACTAACGCTATCTTCGTCTTCAGAAGACGGAGATAGTCTTAGCCGAGATTGCTTTTGGTTGTACAACAAAAAAACGCCACTGTTTGACAATATACGTCAAAGTCACGGTCGTTGACACAGCATCTCCTACAGTGCACAACTATCAAACATATTTTAAAGCAGGGAATTCTCATGTTATATAGTTGAACTTTTTTTGTTAATAACTTTTTAACTAAGAGGATGACCGCTACCTAAAACCTGTCGGAGGTCACTATTTCACAACATATGTCAAGGTCAAGGTCATTGGCGCGGTGTTCGTTAATGTATATAATTACTAAAATGATTAATCTGGATTTTATAAATATAATAGTGAATCGTACGAAACATTGATTATCAGTAATAATTGTTCAAAAATTAAAGTTGTAGAAAAATTAAAAGTAAAAATCAATAAAGAATATTGAATTGTATAATTTGATATAAAATATAAGAAATCGATAACATGTATAAAACATTGTAAGTTTCATAGCGGGGTCTCCATCCCAGCACAGGATACTTTTTTTTTATGGACCTATGCACATAGGCCATTTTTGACCCATTTTTTCGCTCTAGATTGAAAATTTGCTCTGGATGGTCCTATTTTTATGTCATATTTGTATTCAGTGACTCAAAATACATAAGAATAGCTGAGTTTCCACCTCAGCATAGGGTATTTTTTTGTGGGCCTGTGTTATTATTATTTAATTTAGTTTGCAACTGTTGATATTGTAATTAATTTTGGTAATTATTTACATTAGGTGACCTCTTTCCAATGACCTCGATCTTGACATATGTTGTCAAGGTCATGACCCTGAGTGACTTTCAACAAGTTTTAATCGTTATTATTCCTTAAAAAGTGATTAATAGACAAAGTTAGTAATTATTTCCCTGCTTTACATGAAAAGTCAGATGACTGTAGGCAGGGAGCAAGGTATGGACCGATTAAAGGAATACGAATTTTCACGCAAAGTGATTTCCACTCCATCTCCTCCTCTGTCAAGGATCGTCCGACTTTCTACGTGTGTGCGTGTGAGTGTATGTGTGTGTGTGTGTGTGTAAAACGAGTTCCACCTAAGGGTAAGCAGTATTTGAAATACATATATTTCCTTAACAGCATGAGGTACTGAGTATAATTTTAGATTATCGCAAAAGTATAACTGCGATAATCTCAAACTTACTGCGATTGACGTAATACATTCTGAGAATGATCGAATGTCCTTCTCCCATAGAATTTTTTTCTTATGAATGTCTACAACTTCAGAGCAGTATATAGATATAATGAAAATGAGAAGATAATAGTAAATCACTTATATATGCATATATATATACGCAATCAGGCACACGCGTTCACGTCACAGTATATACAGTAGCGCAACTCTCCTGATTTTATGTTGGCCAAAATGGAGTGAGTATGCTTAAAATAAGTTAATTATCCCGTCTCATTTCCTCCTTTTTTTATTGCTCCTCTCTCTCTCTCTCTCTCTCTCTCTCCAAAATGAGCGTTTCAATGTCCCATTTAAACATTTGTTTTTCAAGCATACATGATTCAGAGTAGAAATTTAGAGAGAAGTATTACGTGTATTGTCCATTTGATGAAATGTTGTATGAAAAACCTCGAGAGATTGGTCTAATTTTTGTGAAAAAGTGAAGAAGTGAACAAAAATAACATAAAATATCGAGCAAGAAAGATTTCTTTTTATTTATTGTATTTTAAACTTATTTTTTGGACATATATGTATATAAATTTTTTTTATATCAGTTTTCTCGCAATATTTTCATAGATATATAATTACATAATATTTCTTTATACAAATATACATTTTTAAGTCAATTTAATATTTTTTTATATTTTTTCTTTATTTTTCAATATATTTATAATTTATTTTTATTAATTTTCATAAAGTTAAATTATTTCATTGCAATATTAGGTTTATTCGCGTCGCATGCTCTAATATGCTCCAATATGTTCCTACAATAGCACTTACTCACTTCAACGAATTCATTGCGATTACGATGCGAATAAATCTAGTGAGTTTTGCGAAGAATTTTGACAGAGTGAAAAAAGAATGAAAAGAGAAGGAAGTTTAGGTGGTAACCGTGGCAACGCTAGATAACTTACTTATTTCACGCAAACGCACTCCATTTTGGCCAAAACTAACATCAAAGGTACCGACAGAGAGTTGCGCTGTATATACTGTGCTCACGTATCGCATAGGATGAGATGAGATAAGTTATTAATTTTTTATTAATTGATTTTTGTTACAATTTTTATTACACAAACACGCATCGAGGCATAGATATATGAATCGTTGCTTACGAATACTTCTCAGTATTATATACAGATTGTACAACGTTGCGGATTTTCAGTGACAGAGTGACTCTCAGATATAACCTACACTAATCTGACAAGGATTATGTCTAGGAATTACTCTATTGCCGTGAATCCATAATGTTGCACATTCTGTATATTATACCGGGGTTCGTCGGGAGGCTCGATGACTTACGTATTGTGACGTAACATTTTTGTCCGACATTGTCGCGGATAAGTCAAATAGATCCTGAGTCCTCTCGGCTCATGAGGGCGAGCGAATTTGCGTGTGGGCGCTGACTTTCATACGCCACTCTAATTTCTTTCTTTTTTTTGTTATTATCTTTTGCGAGAATCTTTAATTAGCAATAACTAGCGCGAATCGGTGACTATGTATGAATTATATCGAACTGTCTCACCCGGTTGCTAATAGAGAAGAGGACCGCCAAATAAGACCGTTCTCGAAGAAGCTCTGGAATATTCCCAATGGCGCGGGTAGACAGGTAGTATCTTTCATTTATTGTTTCTATCTGTGTCTGTTATTTGCATTCTTTTAGTGCCGATCCCATTTTACAGGAAGAATATAAGGATGTTGAAACTCTAGGATGCAAGCCTCGTACGTGGAAAAGATGCACGAGATACGTGCTTCCAGGATAATGCAACTTCCCAGTGGGACAGCTAGCTAAAATCGACCGCCAACTTGCCTTGTGACACGAGCCTGGGACGGATCGTCGTTCAAATCGAGGTCTCAAGATTTCGTATATTTAAGGAGCGAGAGGAAGATTGAAAGTTCAGCTATAAAAAAAGAATGTCGAAGGGACCGAGAAGGAGGAATTATCAGTGAGACAAGCGTCAAAGCATTGTAAAGCTGCCGATCCCCAACATCACGAAACGAGTGAATCGCACGTGCCGAATTCGAACCGAGAGGCTATGGCCCGTATAAGGAGCTACTGCTAATAATTAATCTTTTGGATGCCGTGTGCCGTTCATTCGAATCGCCTAGATTACCGTTGTATTTTCGCGTAATACTAGCCACCCTCTTTCCACAATCTTGTCGCCGTGTTTCATTTTGCGTGTAATTGTAAGTTAGATCGCCATCTTGTATAGTTTACGCAGCAGTTTTGAGTCGTGACCTTTCCTATTTCTGCGTTGACAAGGCCACTCGAGTTCGCGAATAATTCCGCATAAAGTTGAAAAAAAATCATTTGTATGACGTTTTGCAGAAAAATCTCGATTCACTATTTGTTCGATTGGCGAATTTGTAGCGACTGTCGTGATAATAGCATGTCCGCGTGCTTTCTGTTATTTTGTGTTATGCGATTCAACGGTTTCCGATTCTAGTGAGCTCATACTACAACCAAAATGATTAATTGTGATTATCATGCATGGCGTACTTGATGTGATCCTTTGTCGAATTGCTAAGATATCAAATATACGTTTGTTATTCTTTTATTATTAAGTGAGATAATTCTTATTTTATCTCTCTCTCTTTCTCTCTCTCTCTCTCTCTCTCTCTCTCTCTCTCGCCTTCTGATTTATTCCCGCTCCGAACAACTCACCATCTCTGCCCATCGGAGCTGAGTGGCCGGCTACCGTTCGTCGCAATTGAAAAGTGTCGAGAATAATTATTGAAATTAAGAAAAGAAAAGAAGAGTGCCACGCTCACTCGTGCCTGGCGCCCAACTCGAATGAGAGAAGTTCCGTGACAATTTAGTGCATGGCTATCGACTTTGAATATCGAGATAAGACCACTGGCTGTCGAATAACGTTAATAATAAAACGCGACGAAGTGTCGTCAGTTGAAACTATGGTCACAGTATATCTGTAATTACCTCGGTGAGTGCTTTTCGACGATTACTTGCTGGAATCAGCGTTTAGCAATTGATAAATTTTTCTTGTTAAACAATTCGTCACACGATAAATTCGGTACATTAGTCACTCGTTATGAGGTTATTTTCGATAAAGCAAGAATTCACATCGCATGAGAAACTTGTGACAGAGAAAATGTTCTCTTTGCATTTGCTTCGACGACGTAACAAACAAATGGGAGAAAACCGAAAGAGGAATTGCGTATGCAGATGGTGTAGGTACACGTATTGTTTCCATATCTGACATCAAATCTGAGATTATACGCACGCGATATTTTGTATTGAGTCAAATTTGAGATTATACGTGCGCGAAAGAAAACGGAATGATATTGTGAGATATTATTGCGTTAATCTCCGTTTCTTAGAGTCATTTTTGAGATGATCACAGTACAATCAGGAAAATAGGATGATACTCAGAACGTCATGTACTGTTAGGATTAAATATGTATTTCAATACATTTTTATATTTTGTATTTCATATTGAAATACTTTTTTTTGGAAGTATTTTGTATTTTGCATTTAAATATTTTATTTTAATATTTTGTATTTTAAATTTGTAAATATTAAATACATTTAAATTATATAACAATTTTTTTGATGAAAGTTAAAATTGTATCATTATTGACTCAATCTAAAATGTGTTCCATTTCATGCATAATATGCATAACATGCAACTTGTAATTTCGTTTGGTTCGTTTCGTTTTTTGGGAGGCTTAGTAACATCAGTTCTGCCTTACTATTTGTGTATATTTTATAATTTCTTAATGCACAATAAATTACATATATATATATGTGCGCGTGCGTGCGTGCGTGCGTGCGTGCGTGCGTGTGTGTGTGTGTGTGTGTGTGTGTGTGTGTGTGTGTGTGTGCTGTGTAATACATTATTTATCCTTGTTTACATTTATTGTTTACATTTTAATGAACAACAAGAATAAATGATGCGTCTCATGCATGAAACGGAACATAACGTTGAACAAACTCCAGCGTTGTGTCTTAGCATTTTTTTATTAAGGCTCATTTCTACCAATATAGTTTAATTTTAATCCTGTTTTAACTAACTCTTCATTTTTTCTAATTCTGAGAATTAGAAAATTGAGCGCCAATTGACAAAAGTGAAGAGGTAGATTCTCGATGGAAGCCTATCTGCCAAAAGCCTATCTGCCATCGCAACTTGAGTATCTTCAAGTATTTGAAATACTGTATTTAAAATACGTATTTAAATACATTTTTGTATTTTGAATTTTGTATTTAAATATTATACAATTTTTTGAGTATTTCATATTTTGTATTTAAATACAATTTTTTGAGTATGTTGCTCATCCATAGTTCCACTTCACTTTCTCTTCTGCCAAAGGGTGTCCGATTTTTCACGCGAGTTCCACTCACAGACTTCTGTATATACACAGTGCATTCAAAACGTTCCGGGACTACCGCGCGCTAAAATCGGGAAGTGGCGCTATCTCTGCTCCAACGCGCGAACTACTTTCCGCCGACTTCTGGCTAGCTACTGTTAAAATTTCAAACCGCTATCTCGATTCAGTAGCGAGTTTTGGCTGATAGAGTAAAGCTGTGATTTTTTGTCGCGTCACAATTTTAATTATGGAGCAGAGAGCCGCCATCAAATTTTGTTTTAAATTGAAGAAAACTCCAAGTGAAACCCTCGAATTGTTACAAACCGCGTATGGAAATGAATGTCTTAGTCGTAGTAAAGTGTTCGAGTGGTATGCGCGTTTCAAAGCCGGTCGGGAGTCACTGGCAGACGATCCGCGAGAGGGGATCGAAAATCAAGACCATGTTGATCACGTTTTTTGATTCTCAGGACATCACCCATAGAGAATTTGTGCCTCCAGGGCAAAAAGTGGATGCGGTCTTCTACAAAAGTGTCCTGGAACGATTATTGGCACGGATACGGCGCGTGCGGCCCAACCAGTACAAATCCGGAGACTGGTTCTTGCTTCATGACAATGCGCCCGCGCACACCGCGATTTTGGTAGCGCAGTTTCTAGCCAAACGGAAGGTGACTGTCATCACCCATCCCCCCTATTCTCCGGACCTCGCCCCGGCAGACTTTTTCTTGTTTCTCAAGCTAAAGAACGCTATGAAAGGGGACCGTTTTGACGATGTTCCAGACATTCAACGCAATGTGACGCGTATTATGAACTCCATACCGGCTGAGCAGTTTAAACGCGCCTTCCGACACCTCTACGAACGTTCAAAAATTTGTGTGGAAAGAGAAGGCCTATATGTAGAAAACTAATAAATATCTTTTGATTATCTCGTTTTTTCTCTGTTTTAAAAAATAGTCCCGGAACTTTTTGAATGCACTGTGTATGTATATATACTAGACTGCTAATTTGTTTGAAAAAGTGCCCTCAATTATATGTACTTAACCAGATCTTTGATGGAGAATTTAGACTACAGTATTTTATATAAATTATCGTAAGTTATTATTTGATTCTGTACCTCTTTTTCACACTAATAATATATTATCTTAAATCTATTTGTTCTACAGAATATCATAAAATATTCATAATTAAAGAATTTTCAAATTATTTGATACAAGTCTGTGACAAATTAGATTCTCGACCTCTATCGAAGAATTTGGCAAATCTATTTTATCGATGAACATAATTGATCTACTGTTGACTGAAGTATTCAAATATTTCTAGCCTTTTGTCATCTGACGAGATACTTATTGACGTTCGAATTTTTTTATATTTTTTTACATTCTTTTATTTTTTTTATATTTTAACATTTCACTATTGAGGGTTTTTAAATTTTGTATTCGTTATTCTTTATTCGTTAATGTAAGATTATATTTCTGTGTTGCGACACTGAAGAAGGCTTTGTAAGCCGAAACGTCTGTTAATTATATTAATTTAAAGTTAATTTAATTATAGCTCGGAATAAGCCATGACATTATGTTAAGACAATATATTTTTAAGACAATATATGAGCATTTTTTACTCTATTTTTATTTATTTGATTGGCATTAGTTATTTGTCTGTCATTAGTTCGAATTGGTACGTTAATCGTTAAGTTGGAAATCTTGACGTTACAAAGCTTCTATCAAAAAAACAGATCTTGATATCAAGATATATCTTTGAACAAATTCTCATCCTTGGAAACTCTTTAACAATTTATTTATCTTCAGAAGTTCTTGTCGTAACAATGCAATTTCTATAGAAATAAATTCAATTTTTATTTTTGGAACTAATTAAAGATATTTATCATTGTATAAAAAAAATTTTAATTTACTTATATGACACAATATATATTATACAGTTTCACAAATTTTAAATAGCGTGACATATTTACCAAACGTGCATTATGGATACATTAATAGAAACTACTTTGTACTTATGCATTTACGTGTTTCCAAATCTGTTGGAACGACATTGATACTTTCTTTCGTTCAAAGCATATATTTTCAAGGAAACAATATATCTAAATTGTAAGCGTGTAAATCTATGTAATTGTAAAATTTATGTATGCGTCCGCCAATTTTAATTTCAATTACGCGATTTAGTACGCGATTTTGTCGTTAAACGTTCTTCAGTAACAATTTTAATTTCATGTCATAGAATTTATTTATCGGACATTGAAAATGACCTAGTGTAAGATCGAAACGTCTGTTGTGTAATTAAAAAATAGCAATTAATAACCCAGTATTGCTCTTAGCCCCTTGTCTATTATATATTTAAAGTTATTATTACTATTATTTTAATCGAAGCAGTTGCGAAATCGCTTTCATTATCGAGTTTGTGAAACGGCTAGTGACCCAGAAACAGACACAGTGTTTTTGCAACAGCGTGAATCTGATAGCCCAAGGAGATAACTATACCTGAGCTTAGCTATGATCCAAATCTCACCTCACCTCGCGAATAAACTCAAAGAACGGCCTGAATTGAACGCCGACACCATTGATGTTAGTTTAGATCCCTCCAACGTGATAATATTGTGTGTCGAAGCGCGGTAGTATATTTGCAAAGGAATGGTCGACTTTAGAAATACAGAAGCTTATTTCGCCTGCTTGTTCCTCTTGTCGCTTATTCACATGCTTTCCTCTTTTCAACGCAGTCGACCGCAGCTTAAGATGCACGGTTTCTTAACTTCTTTTTTACTAACATTTTCTACCTCCTCCTTCTTTTCTTCTTCTTCTTTTTAACGACGATAGTTCTTAGACGATAATTCTTAGACGATTTCTAAGCTCCGTTTAGATTGGTCGACCACTAGACTTAACTATTCTCAAACGGTTAACTATTCCCGACTACGGGGACGGCGACGACTTTGTGACACGTCGCGGAAAAATTTTGCGCTTTTTATTAAAAGAAATCGAGAAATGAAGAAGTTTTCGCGACATCGATTCGCTTTCAGATTTTGCTTTCTCGAAATCTCACCTAGGTCGTGAAGATGAAATGTCTTCAGAAAGCTATGCTTAGAAGCATAAAATTGATGATCACATACATTTTTTTATCAAATTACAATAAAAGATATTTTAGAGAGGATATTATATACAAAGTGTTTGATAAATAACGAAAAAAAGCGTAGATATAGAGCTAACCAAATTCATCGAAAACTAAATTAGTCGAAAAGTGCTCTACCATTTTGTTATTTTCGCAATAATTAACAAGATATCAATTACTAAAATCGAATATTGGTTTTCAATAATTTTTTATAAGTACTGTTTTATAAGTATTCAATTTTACAGAAAAATAGTAATAGACAAAGATTATTTATTTCCTTCTCATAGAGCTTTAAAATTTTTTTCAAAATTTTTCATCAACCTTTTATTACTGCATTTTCTTAAAATCTTTCTTATATATATAGGATAGACCATTTTAATCAATACAAGAGAATCTCTCGAAAAAGAGAAATTTTTTCAAAAAATGTTCACACAAAAGTTTTATAGTTTCAAGAAGGAATAAAAACGGTGACCTGGATTTATTTTGAAAAAAAGTCCTTAAAGTCAAGCCCATGTTACATAAAATTTTTTTTACAGAACCCTCCATTTTTTATTGTGAATTCTTATTATTATGGTTATTATTTCAAGAACTTTTCAAAACGCTATAATAAAGTATATTTTAGAAATTCAAAACAAAGCTAATGAAAGTCTAACGCTGATATAAGAGCAAAGAGTTCGGAGATGAAGATAATACTCAGGTGTAATAAAAATATAATACATTGTTGAAAGTAAGTCACTCGCAGATTGACAGAAATATAATAATCAATATGCTATATAAATTATTACAATTTTAATATTAGTTCAATAATTATAAAATCAGTAATAAATGTGTGACTCACCTCAACGGGAAACAAAGAAGTTCGCAAACATTGATTCACATATAAAATATAAATAGCAAGTCATTCCTCAGATTAATATCGTGTCAGTTCATCTTGACGTGTCTTTTGAAATTGAAATGTCGTTACAAAGTGATAAGGGGACTTCTGAACAAACAATGACAATAAATAATAATAAGAGAGTCAACTTATAATCAATTCAAATCTTAATCTTGTTTTAACATGTCTAATAAAGAAGCATACGAGTAATACAAACAATCCGTGTCTGTTTTTAAGTGAAGTCCATTTTTCTGCATGTATATATAAAGCATTTCTGAATTTAAACGTTTATTGAGAAATCTTTCTTTATCAAGAATTTGGACATTTTTCCAATCAAATTCATGATTAAAATTAAGTCAATGGTTTGTGATCACTGATTGGTTCTTGTTACTGCTGTAGATATGATTGTGATGCTCAGATTCTCGTGAATAATTTTTGATCTGTTTAATCAACATATGACACATCGCAATCTTTACAAGGGATTTTATGAACAACATTTTTATTGGAGAATTTTGGGAGTGTCCTTCTGTACTTTAATGAATTTATTAAGCTTATTCAAACTGAAGAAGTTCACGTTACTGTTCTTAATAATAGTACAGAATTTCTCATACGATGGAACATACAGTAGAACGAACCATGGTAGACGTTTTTCATTAGTAGTATCGTAATAACATTAGTTCCTTCTGGTAACAGTGTTGAAGTAATGATGGAGTTCTTCAAAAATATAGAAAGTAATTTGAAGAAAATTAAACCACATGAAATTTTGAGAGTTAGAAATCTAATTACTCTAATTTTAAAAAACTTTCTATCAAGCTTTATTAAGAATAATAATATCTCAAAAAAGTTAAAAGATTTGATCAATTACACAGTTCAATTTATGAAAAAGAATCATAACATCATTTTCACTAAAACTGATAAAGGCAATATCACCGTGGTCTTGAACAAGGTAAAATATATTTCAGAAATCATGCTAAGTGACACAGAGACTTATATTAGCCATATCAACAGCAGTAACAAGAACGAATCAGTGATCACAGACCATCGACTTAGTTTTAATCATGAATTTGATTGGGAGAATGTCCAAATTCTTGATAAAGAAAGATTTCTCAATAAACGTTTAAATTCAGAAATGCTTCATATATACATGCAGAAGAATGGATTTCACTTAAAAATAGACACGGATTGCTTGCTATTACTCGTATGCTTCCTTATTAGACACGTTAAAACAATAATTAAGATTTGAATTAGTTATGAGTTGACTCTTTTATTATTATTTATTATCATTACTTATTTCGAAGTCCCCTTATCACTTTGTAACGTTCAATTTCAAACGACACGTCAAGATGAACTGATACAATATTAAGCTGAGGAACGACTTGCTTTAAGGGGGGGGGGGTAGGGTTTTCACGGGCAAAAACAGGCACATTTTTGTGAATTTTTTTTGACGAGACGGTTAAAATCTATTTATTGAGGTCAGTTGCATATTATAATATATAGTTTTAAGATTATTTCCTAATTTTTACAGCGCAAAAAATTGAACACAAGAGCAATGGCAGCCATTTTGCTGAAGGAGTCCGAAAGAAAATGGTTTTGCGGTGCCCATCATAACTCGGCGCCGGATCGTCTGAAATCAAAAAACCAAAGTTTTTTCGTTAGCTAATAGTTATTCCCCAGGTAACGCTGGGAGCGTTTTTCGAAATTTCAATTTTTCGATTTTTGGGAGCATTTTGAACCAAAAAACGCGATTTTTGACCCAAAAATCAGCTACTTTTCTCGTTGTGGCATAAAATGTATGAACAAATTTGGGAAAAACGCTCCAGCGTTACCTCATAAAATCTGTAGAGAAAAAGTGTACCAAATTTCAAAAGGATCGGTGCAGTAGTTTTCAAGTTATGAGGGGCACCGACTTTGAAAAAGGGTGTTTTGGGAAAACGGCTTTAAAGTTTTGAACAGTGAAAAATTTAGGATGAAACGTTCATAAGCGACTTTTATCGGCTTACCTCACACTGAATCGTCGATGCCAGGTCCATAAAGGATGTTGGTGTCATCCAGGATGTCTAGAGCATCTTTTTGACCCTGCCTTTGACGAATTCTGCCTTCTTTACTACGTTGCTCAGCCATCTCCTCTGCTCGGTTTATGCGCATCAAGTCAGTTGATCGCGCCCAGTCATGAGCGCTTGGTCCACAACCGATTCCCATGTCTTGCATTATACTTAATATTCCAAAAGAACCTTCATTGAACACACAGGCTGCCACATAAGCTGCAATCTCAACGATGACAGAGGTTCCACTCAAATGTTTTGGTGAGATTTTCCAAATCAGTTAGTTAAAACTCTCGTTGTTATTTTGGGTGAAGCCTCCGACACATCGCTCCAGAAGGGCATCTTTCCTCAGATCTTTATAAATAGGCTCGATGACATCCAAAACATCCTTGGGAAGAGCAGTGTACGTGTGTTTGAATGAATCCAATGCATTAGCAGCTGCAGCTTTTTGCCATTCGCACCAGGAGTCCGTGCCCTTCGGGCATTTTTCATGCTGTGGATTGTCGTCCGTCGAACTGTAGTGAAAGAACGTTGCCCAGATAGCATTTTTCATATTTTCCACGGAATCAGAGTGACGTCTAATAGCCAAACCGTAGTATACCGTCAGCTTATCAATCATTTTAGCCGTAAACTTCCCTTTACCAGACTCTTTCTTTTTATTTTCTTTCCAGCCTTAGTTTCAATATCTTGAACGGTCTTTTTTACTATTTCACGCAGCCCATTCTTTTTTGAACATGTCCTACACATTCTTTTTTGAGTACTAAAAAATCATCACCATAAGGTTTCGAATTCACTAACCCGGAGTAAGCTTTAGAGTCACCGTCGCCGATATAGTTACGGTATCGCACACCATTCCTTACCGAGCGTTGAAACATGGTTTTTATCGCTTCAACCTCCATATTTCCAGCTGCTCCAGCATGATTTGCCCGACACTGTCCAGAATTTACATGAGCTTTATGCCACTCTTCGTATTTGGCAGAGTGTAATTTACTTTCCCAAGTTTTACATTCGTGACAGTATGAACTTTTGACGAAAATGTCAACAACTTTACCTGTGAAGTAGCCGATTAACGAGGTGACGCCAAATAAAGATGAGAAGCCTCTCTTTTTCCATGTTCCGTCGCCAGAAACAATGAGTTCGTCGGCATCTTCAGTGTTTTTCTCTTTGGCTGTTGCTGCTTTTTCTTCTTCTGTAGCAGATAAAAAAAATCGATTCGCTACTTCTCTTCCAATCGAGCAAATTCTTTTCACGTAATCATTGTACGTCGATTTTGATAAAAAACTAGTAGACAAATCCATCAAGCCGCAAAACTTTTCACAGCCAGCTAATCCAAGGCCTAATATCCTCATAATGAAAACGAACCGATAATTAACTTCGTAAACACCACTGTGTATTCTTGCACAAGAGGGAATATTTGTAATCTGTTTACATTTTTCGCACGACACTTTTATTTTAAATCCAAGCCCTTGTTTCTTAGTCGATTTAAACGTTACTTTTCCATCACATTTTACACACTTCACTAGCGTAGAAAGTGTTTTAAAAACTAATAAAAAATCAATTATCCTGTAAAATTTTTCAATATCCTCCGTAACGCTTTCTTCAACGGTCACTTTTATTTTTTTCGCTGACGCGCCACTTGTTGAAACGTCTTCTACTTTACGTTTTTGCGGAGGTACTACTTTTTTAGGTCGATATAATCTCGAACCACTTGATTGTCTTTCAGATCTGTTCACTTTTCTCGGCATTTTTACAATAACTTCACACGGAACTTAACGAAAATCGGATCGCGCGTGTTCGTCTTTTCGATGTAATATTTGCTGCCACACTGAATTCTATACTATACACTGAGTAAATACACAGTTCAGGTATAAGCACGTTTGTATTTGTGTTGACATTTCTATAAAGAAAGGTAGGTAGAGCGAAGACAGAGAGCGAAACAGCTGCCTGGCAATAATAGCGCGCTCGGGCCGCGCAGATATGAAAATCCGACAAAAAGGTACAGGTACAAAACAATTCATAACTTCACCAATTTTGCTCCGATCGACTTGAAATTTGGACACAATATTCTTGAGGAATTGTGGATTCCGAAAAAAATTAGACCCAAAATGCCCAAAAAAATTTTCAAAACCCTACCCCCCCCTTAATTTATTTCTTATGAAAATTGTGGATCAATATTTGTAAACTTCTTTGTTTCTCGTTGAGATGAGTCACACGTTTATTACTAATTTTATAATTATTAAATTAACAGTAAAATTGTAATAATTTATATAGCATATTGATTACTGCATTTCTGTCAATCTGCGAGTTACTTTCAACTATTATATTTCTACTTTTTCGCTGAAGATAACTCCAAAGTGAACCGAAACGTTCGATACAATAAATGAAAATTCCGCCAACATCTGAGTATTATCTTCATCTCCTAATTCTTCGCTCTTACATCAATGTTAAACTCTCTCATTAGCCTTGTTTTGAATTTCTAATTATTGTTTTTAAGATTAATAGTCCTTGTTTGTATATTTATATATTTATTTATATATTTATGTAATTGTTTAAAGCATATTTTTATTATTAATTACATTTCGAGTTATGAGGTTCAAAAATTACTGTATTGCCGGTATTTGCATTATCAATTTGCATTATCCAGTACGTTACATAGAGAGAGGGAAGGAGAGAAAGGGAGGGAGAGAAAGAGGGAGGGAGAAAGAGGGGGAGGGAGGGAGGGAGAGGAGGAAGAGCGTGAAGGAGGGAAGGAAGGAGGGTGGTAGGTGGGATGGGAAGAGGAGAGGGAGAGGGAGAATGGTGATATGTCAAGATCATGATTTTGAGTAATATTTAAAAGGTTTTAGTCATCAGTCGGACATCTTGGATATTGCAAATGTCGATAGTACTGTAACTTTCGAACTTTTTATTATAGTATTTGCAATAAAAAATGGAGGATTCCATTTAAAAAATTTCATGTAACATGGATCCTTTAAGGACTTCTTATCAAGGTGAACCAAGGTTATCATCTTTTTTCCCCCTTAAAACTATAAAACTTTTGTTTGAAACATTTTTTGGGAAAATTTGTCCTTTTCAAGATATTCACGTGTATTGATTAAAATGGCCTACCCTGTAAATTGGCAACTATTTTTACCAACATAAGAAAATGCGATACAAAAAGATTCTAAAAACATTCTCCGAATCTTATGAGAAGAAAATAAATTTTTGTCCCATGCTATTTTTGTATAAAGTTGATAGTACTCGAGTAAAAAATTATTGAAAACCAATATTCGGCGATTTTTAGTAATAAATATCTTGTTAACTATTATAAAATGGTACAGTACTTTTCGACTCAGTTTAGTCTGCTCTACCCCTATACGAGAATTTTATCGTTACTTATCAAACACTCTATACATTTAATATTTATTAATGTATATAGGGTCCTTTAATTAATTATTAACACAGAGCTCGTGAGCAGATAGAACTGACTAAACTGAATCAAAAAGTTCTCGTAATAGTTTATCCAAAGAGTAGAATGTCTAAAATCAACGCACAAATTTTAAGATATCTTTAAGGATTTTTTAAGTGATACTATTAAGATCTTTCATAAAGAACTCTGATATATTTTATATGCGATGAAATATTTTATATGCGATTTTACGAGGTTATTTAGCAATTTTTAGAAATTAATATATCGTTAATTATTGCGAAAATTGCCAAATGATGCAGGATTTTTCAAATTAGATAATTTGTTCTACCTGCACATGAGCGTTGTGTCAATAATTAGTGTAAACTTTGCGTACGATGAATTGAAGGAATTCTAATATTCATGTAACATTATCATGATTATATCCCAGATAATAGATTATAGTCATTTTGCATTATTGATCTATTTAATGTGATCTATTTAAGGGGATGCTGGAGTGTCCTGTTTTATCATTAAATTTTAAAAACGCTTTTCTCGTAACTGTGTTTATGGATTGAAAAATCCTTCTCCACAATTAAAGTATCGACAACAACGCAATTCGCCAGCTACATTTGAATACGAAAAACGAAAGAAAATTAAAGATTTACAGTTTTGTTATCGGCTTCTGTAGTCAACACATTACAATATGTGTTGCATGTAAGAGTTTTAGATCTTGCACGTTCATAAAAAGTAGCTGGCGAATTGTGGAAAACTTAAACGAACAATCCTATGCTTTTAGAAACGCGGTAGGAGTTTTAGTATAAGAGAAAAGCGTATACGAAAATTTCGTTTGTATATTACGAGTGAAATTGACGTGCAGCCATGAAACTAAGCAGTATTTTAGTTCCGCGATATTCCGACAGCGGCGCTGTCACGAAAAGTGCGTCGCTGAACCATAGAAATGATCTGAATTATCGACCTACTCAGGCCCATATCAATAAACGTGCCCTGGTCAAAGTTTTTTCTTTTGAGAGGAAAAAGAATAATAAAATAAATATGATATTATTAGTTATTATTAGTTATTTCAATTTTGTTGAAATAATCTCTTCCTAAACAAGAAACATACTATATTATTTACATATGAATATAAATGAAGATAATTATTTTAATTACACTGTTCCGTCTTTTACATACATTTTATTTAGTAAATTATTGATGCATATATATAAAATAACA
>JAANIC010005875.1:21550-41989 GCA_017607545.1 Acromyrmex charruanus | reverse complement strand
CGGCTTTGAAACGCGCATACCACTCGAACACTTTACTACGACTAAGACATTCATTTCCATACGCGGTTTGTAACAATTCGAGGGTTTCACTTGGAGTTTTCTTCAATTTAAAACAAAATTTGATGGCGGCTCTCTGCTCCATAATTAAAATTGTGACGCGACAAAAAATCACAGCTATACTCTATCAGCCAAAACTCGCTACTGAATCGAGATAGCGGTTTGAAATTTTAACAGTAGCTAGCCAGAAGTCGGCGGAAAGTAGTTCGCGCGTTGGAGCAGAGATAGCGCCACTTCCCGATTTTAGCGCGCGGTAGTCCCGGAACTTTTTGAATGCACTGTGTATATATATATAATAACATAAATACACATGCGTGTGCGCGCGCGCGCGCGTGTGTGTGTGTGTGTGTACATATATACAACACATGTCAAACTCTATTTTACTGAATTATTTACACACGCATATGTCAAGGTTCGGAACGCGATGTGGGTTTCGGAGCTTCCTTTCTGCTCGGATGTCGAAACGACAAGCGGCAATCTCATAGCATATAAATGAAATTTTCGAATACTCTTTGCTCTTATACTAAAACTCGTAACTAATTTCTGCAAGCATAGTATTGTTCTTTGAGGTTTTCTGTAAATCGCCAGCTACTTATGCAAGGTCTGAAATTATTGTATACAGCACATTTTTTACTCGACTCGAATGTCGAGTCTTAGTAAGAAGCGCCATTCCTTCTATCGGTCGCGCGCAAATGAAGTAGTACCGCTATTCAACTATAGAAATGGATTGAACCATTGTAAATAAACCAGCAATATATTATCAGCCGGAAACGCCATAATAATATATTTTTGTATATAGAAATATATATCAGGATAATATATATCGTTGTTTAGAGAAGGAATCGTGCGTCCTTGCTGCATCGACGATGATACCAGAATCGATAGAAATCACATTCTTGAATTGCAGAACGAATTATTTGAAACAGAAGTATGACAGAGTGAGACAGAGAAAAAACAAAAAAGGATAGAAACTCCGATTGTAATCGGTGAGACTCCGCATGCCGAGCTGGGCTCGTCGAACGAAACAGCGAGTCTATCCTTCAGAGTCTCTCTCTCTCTCTCTCTCTTTCTCTCTCTCGCTCTCCTTCCATCTCTCTACAGTAACCATGACAATGTATTTAAAATAATATACTGAAAGAAAAAATTGACTGAATATGCCATATTTTACCATCTAATTTGCTGCAACAGCTAATCATTTCTTTCAGTATACCTAGCACTTCATTTTTTATTATTTTTGGTAATATATTCAACATATCATCTTAATTCATTGCCGAATTCTTATGAAAGATTGACAAAAGCGAATAAACTGAAAAGCATTTAGTTATTGTCGACTTCAGTCACACGCGCGCATACACGCGCACACACACAGCCACACACACACGCACGTACGCGCGCATACACGCACGGGATGACCTGCCACGTGTACGTCGTTGATCCTGTGTAATGCTGAGAATAGAAAAATATATATGGTTTCAACATTTTACCTTCCGGAGTCATACTATGAACTTTCAGATTGATACAGTGTGGCTTTAAAAAAATGAATAATCAGAATTATGATCGTAAAAATGAAATTATAATTGTAATTATATTTGTTATAATTATCATTATATATATTATAATTATTGTATTTCAAAACATAAATCAATCTAGAACTCCTTACTATTCAAAAAAAATTTGGTGATAAGAGTCGGACGCGGGCAATAAGTAGTCTTGCGCAAATAATATACAGATATAACACAAAACTCTTTATTACAATAACGCGCTTACATGTTTCGGCTCATTTTTGAGCCCTCTTTAGAGATATAAATCACCTTTATAGATAGAATGCATTCGTAATAACTATCTTATCATAGTGAGCTCCCTCCACTACACAAGAAAAAATTCTATATCAGAATTAAACTCAGAGGAATATTAAAAAAAAAGAGAAGAACAATTTTTAGAATATATCAGAGATACAATTTTCCAAATTTTAATAAATTTAATTCACAATGAAAGTAAGGAAGCTCATCATGAACATAAAACACCATATCGCAAACAATAAAAAACAATTATCTGGTCAAACTAGTTTTTGATTTGGTGACCAGTTAGTGTCAGATTAAGTATATTACTTTTTAAAATTCTAATTAAAATTCTAATTTTAAACTTTAAAGATAACTCGTTAAATTTAAAAGGCAAAAAAGAAATCAGAAAATGACCAATAATTAAGATAGGAAGATTTCGTTACTATGCAAGGATGACACTGACTGAATAAAACCAAAACAAATCGACATTTATAGCCTATCAATAATCGGAAAGAAGGCCTTGGAAAGCCCCTCCATGTCTGTCTGTAAATTGAGCCCATGCATGATGTTTTCTAATGTATAACATTTCCGAGACCAATCTTTTCTTATACTGAAGTTCTTCATCCAAAATTGCAACGTTCTCCCAGTCGAACTCATGGTTCTCTTGCAATCGGTGATCAGTTATGACTGAACGGATAGACGTATTCCATCGGATGTGGTTCTTATGCTCCATGATTCTGGATTTCAACTGTCTGCTCGTCTGTCCCATATAACTCGCATCGCAGTTCTTACAAGAAATTTTATACACAACATTCGACTTCACATCATGTGGCAGTAGATCCTCATGTACCTTAATGAATTCTTGCAATTTATTATAATTATAAAACGATACTTTAATATGATCGCTATTTAATCTAAACTTTTCGTTAATATTAGGAATATGAGGAACAGTAAACTATAAAAGTGCAATTTTCATCGTTATTTTCCTTTTTTTATTTTTTATGTTACTAGACCTTATAATGTTCTTTAGACGATTATTAATATTATCAAAAATGAAATTCAATGGATAGTCATTCTCTAAGAGTATTTTAATTATGAGACAAAAATTATCAAAATGAAATTTGGGATTCGAAAACAAAATTACTCTATTAACTAATTAGTACCTCTCTTTTGAGAAATCGGACGACAAAAAATTCAAATATCTACCCGAAAATGTTGATTTGTGATACCAATCAAACTCAATTATATCATTATTTCTAATTAAGGTAACATTTAAAAAATTCAATCTATCCCGACCAGTTCAGTTACCTCTGGTAAACTGAGGCCTTGGATGTTGAAAATTGAAATGTCAACAATGGGATTAACCGAAGAAGCAAGTGTCGCCATGATTATGTCATCGACATATCTATAATAAAAGGGAAACTGAATCAATGTTAAGGCTTCACTTTCCAACTTTCACATGACTAAGTTTGCAGCGATGGGAGACAATGGAGAGCCCATAGAATATGCTATAATTCTGCTTATATATAACGTTATCAAAAATAAACAAAGTAGAATTTAAAACAAATGGAACTGCTTTAATAAATTCCTCCTTAAGTAAGAAACAATCTTTAGAAATAAATTGCCAACAATTGTTAATTCCACAGCGTAATCAATAGGGATCAACATTAGTAAAGAGTTTAGTTATGCCTAATGAAATTAAATAAAATTAATAACGGAAATCTTACAATTTCCCTATAACTCTCCAAATAATAAAAATCCTGAGAAAACGGACAGATGAGGATATAACGCAGCTGTAGGAGCATGATCAGAAAATAATATTAATCAATGCAGATCTTGATAGCATGTATTTCCATAAAAACGAACGTCTCGACTGTTTTTAAGGTCATCATCAGCATTAATACAGTTCTTAGAACATATGTGACATCATTTATGCATCAATAGCAGCCACTATAGAATCGAAAAATCCAAAATGAGGTACATGAATTTCATTGCAATTATACACAATTCATTTCTGGAACGAATGTGAAAAGGTACAGAATTAATGGTGAATTTATAGATATTAATGACAATGTGTGGCTTACCATTTGATGTTGAGAGATGTGATTATAAGCACAAGAATAAATGATAATAAGAAAAAAGTCCAAGAATTCGTGCAATACCAAAACAATACAATTATAAAACAAATATAGGCCAGTCACTTTAGCATTTAAAAAGGAAATAATTGCTAACAGGCTGTTTATTGATTTAAATGCTTTATTCAGACGTAAATATTATAAGTTTCATTTTGTGACCACTACTTCAGAGCGGAAGATAGTAATATAAGCTGAAAATGATACTATTTTTCACTTTTTATGCTACATCTATGAAACTATGCAGAAATTAGTAAAAGTCGTTCAATATTTTTTTTTTCCCTATTTTCATACGAATAATTTGAGACCAAGCGGAGCTTTGTGTGACAAATAATTTCGGAAATATATGGTTCAAAATTTCAGTAAAAAAGGTGAAAAATCACTTGAAAATGCCCATTTTTTATATTTTGCCTTCACAAATGTCTCGGACGAGGAAAGTTCATAGAACATTGTTTGAAGTAGACTTTATGAGGAAAAAAATGCAAGTATAAAGAGTTCTCTGCGATTAATAGAACCGGAGATATGAAGTTGTAAAGTTGGGTCTAAAAGCGGTTTTTCAAAATTGGTTTTTCAAAGAGGCGGTATTTTCAAAATTGTAAGAAGAAGGAAATGTTGAGCACTTATTTGGTACAAGAAAAAATTTCTGTGCAAGCAGCAATTTATAAGCTAAAAAGTGGATATCTAAGAAAATATCTTCGCAATTATTTGTCGCACAGAGTTCCGTTTAGTCTCAAATTATTCATACGAAAATAGGGAAAAAAAATATTGAACGACTTTTATTAATTTCTGCATAGTTTCATAGATATAGCATAAAAAGTGAAAAATCGTACTATTTTCAGCTTATATTACCATCTTCCGCTCTGAAGTCGTGGACGCAAAATGAAATTTATAATATTTGCTTAAATAAAGCATTTAAATCAATAAACAGCCTGTTAGAAATTATTTCCTTTTTAGCTCAATTTTTTAGCTCTGGTAACTGGCCTAATATATAATAAGTCAGAGTATAAAAGTAATACTAGTTAGTCAAGGCACGGCAGAGTTAAGACTGAACGATATTATTTAAAGTGTGTCGCAGATAAATATGTATGTCATTGTTTACAAAAATAAAGTTGTTAAAATAATAAATAATTTATAATCTATTTAGAATCGAAATATAAGCGTGATGTAAAAATTCTGTGTCAGACTGAAGGTTAAGACTATTATTTTGCATATATGTAACGTCTCAGATACCAATCTTTTTCCTAAATAACATTCACGGTCTAAAATTTTAATGTTCTCTCAATCGAAATCATAATTAAATGAAAGTCTGTGATCCGTAATGATCGATCTAATGTCAGAGGAACTGTTAATATGTCGTCGATGTTCCTGGATTCTCGTTTTTAATTTCCTGCCGGTTTATCCTACGTCGCGTTGCAATCTTTATATTCTATTTTATATATTAGATACTTTCGGGAGAATATCTTTGAACTTTCACAAAACTTCCAAGTTTATTTAGACTGAAAAATGCCAGCTTTATGTTTAAATTACTAATGATACTCCTGAATTTATCCGAGACCGATTTAATGTAAGGTAATACGAATCAAGAAAAACATTCTTATTCTGGTGACGAATTAGTCGAATTGTTTAGTGCTTTGGATTGTTTATGAAATAGCGTTTTTAATCTTGAGTTAATCATTTCAAAAATAAAATCAGGAGGGTAATCATTCTCCAGTAAAGTGTTTATTATAAATTTAAGGTTTTTGTCGTGGTATCTGGGGTGTGACAATAATATCTGTCAACCATTCCCATAACTGTTCCTCTTTTATGAGATAGACGATGTGCCAATAGAAAATTGATACCTGCCCGAAAAAGTGGACTATGGTACCAATCAAACTCCAAATATCCATTATTAATAATGATGGTAATATCCAAAAAATTGGCCAAATCACCTTCAAATTCAGATGTGAATTGGATTCTAGGATGGAAGGAATCAAATATATCTTTAATTTCACCTACCTTTTCTGATGGTACCGCCGTTATAATGTCGTCCACATATCTGAAGTAAAATAGTAAAGTAATGCCTATATCTTTTAATGCTGAAGTTTCTATGTCTTGTAAAACTAAGTCTGCTAAGATTGGAGAAAGGGGAAATCCCATAGCCAAACTTTTGTAAAAACAGTTGTCAAATTGTTGGAAGTAAGTCGAATCCAAAACCAAGTTTAAAGCTTTCAAGTATTCATCTTTTGTAATGCTACACTTATTTTCTAAATATGACCATCTATTTGACACATTTTCCACTGCCATGTCCAGAGGAACATTCATAAAAAGTGAATTTACATCTAATGAGATTAACGAAAAATTAGAAGGAGTGCGGATGTTGTCAAGTTTTTTAACTAATTGAAAACTGTCATCAATATTACTAAAAAGGTTGCTCATAAGTTGGAAGAAAAAGAATTTTATTCTTGAGGTGATATATAAAAAGTTGAACAAGAGTGACGGAATTTTATCGAGAGTATATGCACTTCCTAAAGTACATAAGCCTGAGTGCCCTCTCAGAATTATAATTTCCTCGATTGACAGTCCACTATATAACTTAGCAAGTTTTTTACACGATATCATTTCCAATAATATACCTAAACCTTTTTAGCAGTGCTCTATTAAACATAATAAAGACCTCACATGAAGTCTCCTCCGATCTCATCTCGCTAATATAATAGAGCACTGCTTAACAACCATTTACTTCTCCTATAACAACCAATTTTTTGAACAAATTTCAGGAGCGGCAATGGGCTCTCCTATTTCTCCTGTAATCGCCAACATCTTCATGGAGCATTTTGAGAAAGAGGCTCTCAGAAAAGCACTTAAAAACCAGAAGTTTGGTTCCGTTATGTAGACTATACATTCGTGATATGACACGGCAGAGCCGAACTCCGTAAATTCCTTATTTTCTTCAACAATCAACATCCAAATATCCACTTCACTATAGACATAGAGGAAAACGGAAAATTCCCCTTCCTAGATGTTCTTGTCTCTAAGAAAGCTGACGGTACCTTAGGTCATCAAGTGTATAGAAAACCAACACACAGATAGATATCTACATGCCGAGTCGCATCACCACCCACCACAAAAACAGTCTGCAATCAATTAATTTGTACATAGAGTTTTCATCATCTCTGACAAAGAACATCTACAGATAGAACTCAATCACTTAAAATTAGTCTTACAGAAAAACTGACACGACAAAAAAGACATAATCAAAACAATCAATAAATATGTAAACAAGACAACACAATCTCTGACACACAATCAGACGAAAGGATCCTATCCATTCTCCTATATGTCAAAGGAATAACAGATCGAATTGGCAGGATATTAAACAAACACAATATCCGAATTATTTTTAAACTATCTTTAAACCATTCAAAAAGATAAGACAAATCCTAAGAAATCATAAAGATCAAAGACCTCCATTCAGCTCCGCAGGAGTATATAAAATATCTTGTTCCTGCGGGCAAGCATACATTGAAGAAACTGAGAGAATCAATTTACGGATAAAAGAACACCAACGTGATGTCAGACTAAAACACGTTACGCAATCAGCATTATCAGAACCCAATTTCAAAACAGGAAAAATTGCCAAATATTGGTCTTGAAGAATTTTTTCAGAATTTTTTCAGAATTTTTTAATACCGTATTTTCTCATGTTGGTAAAAATAAGAAAATGCAATACTAAAAAGTTGATAAAAAATTCTGAAAAAATTCTCAGAACTTTATGAGAAGAAAATAAATGATTTTTGTCTCTTGCAGCTTTTCTATAAAATTGATAGTATTTGAATAAAAAATTATTCAAGACCAATTTTTGGCAATTTTTAGTAATTAATATCTTGTTAACTATTGCGAAAATTGCAAAATAGTAGAAGACTTTTCAACTCAGTTCAATTCACTCTACCTGCTCATGATGGCTGACGAAATATGTTAAAATCACTCTGTATATGTACATATATATATATATATATATACATATGAGAGTCGTTCGAGCCTCAACATGAAAATAGCATTACTCAAAATCTATTCTGATACTACAATAGTACATGTTTTGCAAGATACCTATAAAAATTGCCATTTTGCTTAGTTGTTGTTTGAGAGTCATTTGTGGCGATGTCATCAGTTCATTCGATAAAAATCTGTGTTCTCCGAGTCTAACTTTGAGCCTACTCTGGCAAAAATTTGTCTTAGAATTTTTCATATAATTTTTCAGAATTAATTAATTAATAACTTCATAGCTTTTTAAAAAATTATTCGGACTTTTTATATAAATTGGAACACTTTATAAGCACAAAGAAAATNAGGAATTAGAATATTTCTCAGAAAATGTACATCTTTTCTCAGAATTTTTCATAAATTATGAAATATTATAAGATTTTTAAGCTTTTTTGTAAACATAATTTCTGATGAAATGTTATAAAATTTAAAAAATTTAAAAATATTTTTTTTTTATTTATAGGATTTTATTTTTTTTAATTATGGGATGAGAAATTTCAAAATATGTTTCAGAATTTATTTGTATGAAAAATTCTGAGAGAAGATGTAAACTTTTCGAATATTTCTGAGTATTTCTAAAAAAATGTTTCAATTCGTATAAAAATTACGAGAAAAATTTTCATCAGGATAAGAAACAGGAAAAAATCATTGGAGATTAGATCTGATAAATACGTAAGTAGTTGATTAATTCGAACCGCAATTCGTAAATTTTTGTTACGGTCAATATTTAATTTTTACAAAAACATTGACATTGACTGGCACAAATGACTATCAAACAATAACTGAGTGTTCACAATTTTTACAGGTCTTTTTCATATACGATTATAGTCCCAGAATGGTTTTGACGAGTAATGCTATCTTCATGTTGAGACTCAAAACTTTTCAAATGATCCTCGTATATGTGCGTGTGCACGCGGTGTGTGTATATACATATACTATAGATGTATAAATATATATGTATACTGGGCGTATCTCTCTCTCTCTCTCTCTCTCTCTCTCTCTCTCTCACACACTCAAAAGTCTAGAAATGGTCAAATATCTCAAAAGTAAATCATTTTTTGGAAAAATGTTTTAGACACAAAATTTAGAGTGTAAAAAGAAAAATCTATTCACCGATTACATCTGTTTGACCTTGGGTGGCGTCACCAAGGTCAGGTCAAGGTCAAATGGATTTTTGAAAATGGGACACTTTATTTTTGATGACAGAAGCTAATAGTTGATGTCAAGAGCTTTTCAAAATATTATAATAAGGTTATTTTTCATTACGTACTTTTTAAGTTATAAGGCTTGAAAGTTACAGTATCGCCGGCATTAGAATTACTCCGATGGCTAAAACCTCTTGAATGTTGTTCAGCATCGTGTTCTGGATAACATTTGTCAAGATCAAAACTGGAGATTATTCCTCTTATTTTCATTTTTGCACCAAGAATTCATTTTTACATAAAATTGAAAATAGGAAGTACAACTTTCAGTGGCATTGATCTTCACAAATGTTATCAAGGATATGATCCTGGAGAACATTCAAGAGATTTTAATCAATCGGACATTTTACATAATGCTAATGCCAGTGATACTGTAACTTTCAAGCCTTATAATTTGAAAAGTACGTAATGAAAAATAAATTTATTATAGTGTTTTGAAAAGCTCTAGATATCAGCTATTAAATTCTGCCATAAAAAATAGGATGTTCCATTAAAAAAAAATCGATTTAACTTTGATTTAACCTTGGCACCATCTAATACATATTTTGTTCCTATGCCGAAATCAATTTTAATTTCTTATTTCAATTTTTTAACAAAAAGTGAAAGTTTCACTCCGATACTTTTTATATAATATAATAAATATAACAATTTTTATATATTTATATGTTACTGTGCACTGTTAGAAATCAAAGGAGTACTACTAACCCAATCCCTTGAGTTAAGTAACATTTATTTTTAAATTTCTTTATTTTTATATTTCGCAATGCAAGAGATTCGACTCTCGGCCGAAGTAATATTTTTCGTAATAAGAATTAATTATTTACAGATTTTAATATATTCAACATTATTAAGATCGTTTCGAAGATGCGAATAAGCATCAGAAATTTGTTAATTTGCTAGGCAATTTAACTCGTGATATTATTGCAGTAATTTAGTAGAGTTAACGTTTTTAAGACAAAAAATCATTTCGGCGCGCGAATTTTTTGAGCCTACATACGTAGTATATAAACTCACACAAGGATCATACAAGCATTTAAGATCCAGCTAGACGTTTAAGACTTTGATTTCTATAATTGTGTTATCACACATATACGGTCCTATAATATATTATATAATTTATTTTTAACTTCCATATGTGTCAAAATGTAAATTAATTAATTTATGTAATTAGTTTCAAAGTAAATGAAGTTCATATTAACGTATACACTTAGTTAATAAATAAACTAAGTTTGAGTCAAATTTAATACATTTTTTTAAGTTAAATATTATATAATGTTAATGCGATATATCGCGTTCACTGCGATTTTTAAAGAAGATTGCAATCGCGATGCGCAATTTTGAAAATTACACATTCCTACTTGCGCTCCGCTCTTATCATGAGGGCTCTTCTCCGTTTCTGACATTTAACAATATTAAAATAAGTTACTACAGATTGCACAAATTCTTCGACTTACAATATTATAAATTTCAAACATAATGATCAAATTTATTGGAAGTGCAATATATTTATGCAATGTCATATATTCATTAAAAATATATATTTTATTTTCTTAAATTAGGATTCAAGAAATGAATGAACTATTGCTTCATCAATACTAATGAAATTTTGCTGCATAACACGAGTTTGGATTTAAAAACCATATAAATTATCGCTTAGTAGATATTTAGTAGATATTTTATACGGTTGTGTAATTCGATTTAAGTTAGGATTTGAGAAACGAATAAATTATTGCATTATCAGTAAGTACTTCATACGGCTACATAAGACACAATTTATTCGTTTATTATATCTGAATTCATATAAGTTTAACATTTAGTTTACGAGTAAAAATTGATATATGAAAACGCATATGAGACGATCATCAAAACGGAGAATTATACATAAAGAATATACGCACTGAGTTTATATAATATATCTACTTTATACTATATCTGGTATACGTTATATTCTAGAAACATACGTATATTATACGTATATTATACTTTCTTGTTCTTATATGGGGTCTCTATAGGTATGAATAGGATTTTTTTCTATGTTCAGAATGGATCGCTTCAAAAGAACCAGATTTTTTCATTCGAGGAATCCGTTTATTACCGGAAAGGTGGGAGAAAGTTGTCGCTTCCGAAGGAGCATACTTTGAATAAACTCACTTATATAAATTTGTTTAAATAAACACATCTTTTTCATTTAACAAGGGCGGAAACTTATTCCCATACCCAATATATATGTATACATACAATTTTAATATTGCATATTTAAACATAGGGAATGCATAAATAGCTTAGCATTGATAACTTCTATCTTCAACGTGTGTATATTCACACATTATAGTATACATATATGCAATATTGTATAATATTGCCCATATGTGTATTATATTTAAGTACACACACCACTAATATTTTAACATGATTAACTTCTACATCTTTTTATTAAACGTAGCAAAAAATGGAATAGCTATGTATATTATATATGTAATATATCTATGTATAGCTAATACGTGTTACATCCTAACCTAAAATGACATTGTATGCCAGGAAAAATGCTATTAGAGCCATGTGTCAATGTACTCTGTCAATACTGAAAATCTATAATTACGTATTTTCAGTACTCGCAGTCAATATCGGTACACAGTAGTACATCGTAGTATTACTTTTTTCTACGATCAATATCATTTTAGGTACAAGATGTAACATGTATTATTGTCAATGTATGGACACGTGTTGCATATNTATATATATATATATATATATATATATGAATATTCATGCAGATATTCTCTATGTCCATTTTTATGCAATATTAAAATTTTATATTATAATATATAATGTGTATAATAATACATAAAATTTAATTCTAACATTGTATATAAAAAGACATTCATGAATACGAATTACAATTTTATATGTATTATAATGTATATGTACACACAAAAAATATTCTAGATCCAATAATTCATTTAGCTCTATATATGTCTTAAGAAATACAACCCGATTAATGTAAAAAAATGATCAAATTTCGAGTTCAAGATCGATTTTAGCAAAGTTCCAATAATTCAAATGGGTCGTTACTCTCCTCCAAATTGTAGATCTATTCGCCCAGAACAAGATCCAGTAGGAATTTCTCTGAAATCTCCTACATGGCCTTTAAAAATTGTATTTAAATAGATTATAGAACGTTTTTGATGATAGAAACATTTTTTTTACAAGTTCTAAAATACAATATATCGCTTTGTGACCTTGATATCTTCAAATCAAATACGAGGGGTGTTCGAAAAATAAGTTTCCCTGCTCCGGGAAAAAAGCAAAACACAATTTTTAGGTTAAAGTAACATATGTATTTATTGTTTGACTTATAAACTATTTTTCTACATAGTCCCCTTGGACTTGAATACATTTTTTATATCTGTTCTGAAGCTTTGACAAACCTAGTTTATAAAAATCCGTGCCCTGTTTTTTAAAGAATAATTTAACAAAGTCTTTCACTTCATCATTTGAATTGAAGTGATGGCCACCCAAACTTTCCTTTAACTTAGGACGCTTTCGTTTAATGGCACTTTTAAGTTTATTTAGCACTTCACAGTAACGATCTGCATTTATCGTGGTACCGGATTCAAGAAAATCAATTCAAAAAACAGGGCACGGATTTTTATAAACTAGGTTTGTCAAAGCTTCAGAACAGATATAAAAAATGTATTCAAGTCCAAGGGGACTATGTAGAAAAATAGTTTATAAGTCAAACAATAAATACATATGTTACTTTAACCTAAAAATTGTGTTTTGCTTTTTTCCCGGAGCAGGGAAACTTACTTTTTGAACACCCCTCATACCTTAATTTAATGATAAAAAAACTCTTTATTAAAAAATAAAATAAGTACGTAATACAAAAAAAAATTATTTAATTAATTGAAATAAACTACATATTGTGTATTATACAATAGTATTATATTTTCTTAATCATGTATATTTCATTTTCTAATAAAAAGTTTTTTATCATCAAATTAAGGCATTTGATTTGAAAATGTCGAAACTACAAAGCGATATATTTTATTAGAATTTATAAAAAGATTTTTTCTATTTTTAAAGACGTTTTATAATCCAGATAAATGCAACTTTTAAAAGCCTTGTAAGAGGAAAATTCCAATCTTGGAATGGATCTTGTTCTGGGCGAACAGATCTACAATTTGAAGGGAGTAACAATCTATTTGATCACTTAGAACCTTGCTAAAATTGATCTTGAACTTGAAATTGATCATTTTTTCACATTAATCGGATCGTATTTCTTAAGGCACATATCGTAGAGCTAAACGAATTATTGCATCGTATTCAACGACCAAAAAACATACCATATTTAAAATCCGGATTAAACCATTTTTGCATCAAATCAAACATGTATTAAGGAAAATCGTTCACTCGTGACTTATAAATATTCTTTTAAATAAAAATTTATGAGTGTTCTTTTGTCATGAAATGGAAGCTACTGAGCTGAGAGGCCGATTAAAAAAAAATTTTTAATTTTTTTGTCAGTCTAATGTGTGTGTGTGCGCGCGCGCGCGCGTGTGTAGTGTGTGTGTGTGTGTGTGTGTGTGTGTGTGTGTGTACAAACACACACATATATGTATATATATATATATATATATATATATATATACATACATTATACGTAAACTAGATATGTATATAAGGTACCTGGACCTAATGTGGGAACCCCCTAAACTTTGAAAATATTTTTAACTTTTTGTTGAGATCAAAATTGAATTTAATAGCCATATTTGAAAGAGGAAATATTTCTGAGCCATTTCATCAAGCCATTTTTTGATACCTTCATAAGAATTGAATCGTTCTCCAGAAAGGGCCGACTGCATGGTTCGGAACAAATGGAAATCTGAAGGGGCAATGTCCGATGAATACGGCGGGTGGGGCAGAATTTCCCACTTTACTCCTTCCAAGTATTTCTTGACCGGTTTTGCAACGTGTGGCCTAGCGTTGTCATGTAACAGAATCAGCTTGTTGTGCCTATTGTCCCATACCGATCGTTTTTCTCTCAAAGCTTGGTTTAAATATATCAGTTGTAGCCGATAACGATCGCCAGTGATGGTTTCGGACAGTTTGAGCAGCTCATAATATATGTATAATACTTCTTTGATCCCACCAGATGCACAACATAATCTTCGAAGCATGGATATTTCGTTTTGGCGTTGATGGACCTGGTTCACCTGGCATCACCCATGCCTTCAAGCGTTTAAGGTTATTGTAGTAGATCCATTTTTCATCGCCAGTTACGATACGATGTAGAAAACCCTTCCTTTGTTGTCATTGACGAAGCATCTCGCAGATGACCAAACGTCTTTCCATGTCTCTCTCTTTCAATTTGTATGGCACCCAATTTCCTTCTTTTTGCATCATTCCCATTGCGTGTAGACGTTTTCCAACAGTGGATCTATCAACATTTAACTCTTTTGCCAACCTATCGAGCGATAAACACGAATCTTCTTCGAGTAATGCTTGCAATTCTGCATCTTCAAATTTTTTCGATGCACCTTCGCGTTCTTTGTCACGCACGTCAAAATCACCACTGTTGAATCGCCGAAACCATTCTTTACAACTAGTTTTCGATGGAACATGCTCACCGTAAATATCCACGAGCAAACGATGCATTTCCGCAGCATTTTTCTTTAAAATAAAATAATGGAGTAAAACTTCCCGCAAATGTTGCTTTTTTGGAATAAATTCCGACAACTTCAACGCAAAAAAAGTTACTCTTTGTTACGCTTCGAACGAATGCCATCTATTGGGCTCAAAAGTTTGGACACACACCTTTCAAAAACATGTCTTGCCGTTCTATCAAACACACGAGCAATGCTACTAACGACATCTTTCTGCAATGGACGGAAACTTATTCCCATATCCAATAATATATACAGTAAGTCAAATAAGAGCGTGGTCGACCGCGTCGTGTTGCACCATTTCATGTTATTAGCCTTGAGATAGGTTCGAATAGTTTCGTACGATATATCTAAATCTTTCTGCTTTAATTTTGCTTGTCCTTGACGTGCAGTGTTAAGCCAGGATTCCGCGAAAACAGATTCACTATTTTTTTATCGTCTTTTTTGTCCACTTTGCATATCGAGCCACGTTCCGGTAAATCATTGACATTTTTTGCCACATTATATCGCTGCACCCACTTCTGTACGAATGATTTCGACTTTTTCATATATTTAGCAGCCGCTAATTGTGACATTTTTGAGTGAGTGCAGAGGAACACAGCTTCATAGCGTGATGCGTATTTGGTACTCATGGCGCTTAATGTGATTCTCTTAAGAAAGTTTAATGACAACTGAATCTTCCTTGATAGTCAAGGACAAAGATGCCCTCTATGGATTCATGATAGATTTAAGGAAATATCTTTTATTAGCTTTGAGTAAAGACGACCACGATCTTACTTGACTTACGGTGTATGTGTGTGTGTGTGTGTGTGTCTGTGTGTGTGTGTGTGTGTGTGTGTGTGTGTGTCTGTGTGTGTGTGTGTGTGTCTGTGTGTGTGTGTTGTGTGTACACACATAAAATGAGGATTTATCAGAGGATTCGTAATTTGATTATTTTTTTAAAGTTACGTCTGATCATCTGCGTTTGACTCTCGTTAGCTTTGATTTATGATGTTAGTTGTATGTATATTCTGATAAAATATAAAAGCATATATCACTAATATCTGTACATTTGACCATAAAAAAACATATCTCTTTTTATTAAATGTAGAAAAAAGAGGACATCAGTACACCTTTTCGTTAACGTAACAAAAAGAGATGAAGTAGCTACATACGTGCGTGAATATGAATTAGAAATATATTTTATGTTTTGTAATGTGTGTACATCATAATGCACATAAAATATAATTCTAATATTCACTAATGTGTCTATATTATATCTACATGAAAAGTTAAATATGAGTAACTTCTATCTCTTTTTATTATGGGTCTTCTACAATAAGCCATATATAATAGTTACAAATCAGAAATCAGAAGCTAAAAATTGATTAATTACAATCGTCAATTTATAGCGTCTGATTTCTGATTTATGGCTTATTATTGTAAAAGGCCCATTAAACATAATAAAAAGAGATGGAATAGCTACATATATATGTACAATGTATTTATGTACTGACAATACATCCTAAGTTAAAATGACATTGCGAACAAAGGAAAAAGTGCTATTACATTACACGTGTTTACATGTACTTTAAATCATGTTTGCATTCGAAAAATATATCTATAAATATATCTATAAATATATCTATATCACGGTCAGAATGTTCATTTAGTAAAAATATATTTATTGTAATTTGCTATTAATCAACGTATACATTGATCTATAAGTGTGTACATTTACTAAAGCACTTTAAATATGATATACTTTTCACAAACGTACAGCGTCGTATGAAAATTATGCATATGGCTATTGACTATATAATGTATGTTATATATATGTATAGCATATATGTATATATGTACAATATATATATTATATAGGGTGTTCAAAAAGATCACAGATTTGTGAGCTGAACATAAAGGTGTCTATAACTAATCGTGAAGGAATGTGAATTGTACTTGTATCGGCATACATAGTCCAAATATAATGCGTTGACCTATGATTTACATTTTATGACTCAATTACGGCCATTCATGTGCTATAAAGATCTTACATAACGTTTTTGGAAAAGTTTCAGACAAAAGTTGTAAGATTTTAAAGAAGCTATTTACTGATATTCAGTTCTTTTTTCTTCATTAGTTTCTCTGTTTCGGTCGTGTCAAGCAATCAGCTTTTAATTCCATCATGATAATGCATCTATTCATATTTTTTTAATTTTGCAGACGCAAAATTCTACAAATTGATTCCGCAATCGTATTTCACCAAATTTGATAATCGAAATGCCTCCAGTAAATTAAAAATAGTCAGCCCACGATGAACACCTCTGACATTTGTCTATAACTAGCCAAAGCACGATTTACGGCTATGGCATTTTGTTATAGCTAGCTCACAATTAACGCTTCTGACATTGGATCATAATTAGGCAAAGCACAATTTATTGTTATAACATTTAACTATATCACTTATACACACACACACGCACACACACACACACACACACACACACACACACACACACACACACTCTCACACACACACACAGTAGTATTTTACACACATATTAGTGTATGTGTATAAAATACTACTACACTATACTGAATTGACAGTACTGTTGCGCGGCAACGATACTGTGAATGCGGGTCATACTGGTTACAACTGAGTGTCACGCAAAACAGTATACCAGTAGTACAAGTATGAAGTGCGGATTTGAGACAACAGATGGTGTACCAATGGAGTGTGTAGTATAAAGATTTGACGTATATGCCATTTTGTTGTGCCATCAACAAGTGTTAAACGCGCATAAGTGATAAATTGAAAAAGTGTTTGCATAGTATTGTTTTGCTGTGTTCAATGTGTCGAAATTTGTGCCAAATAAAGAGCATTTGCGGACAGCATTAATTTTTTATTTTCATTTGAAGAAAACTGCTGCTAAACCATACCGATTACTTCGAGAAACTTGTGGTGAACATGCTCCATCGCAAGATATGTGTGAACGATGGTTTCGGCGTTTCAAAAGTGATGATTTCGATGTTGCAGACAAGGAACACGGAAAACCGACAAAAAGATACATGTAAAATTGCAAGCATTGTTGGACGAAGACGATTCACAACACACAAAAACAACTCGCAGAGCAATTAAGCGTTAGTCAATAAGCTGTTTCCAATCGCCTACGAGAGATGGGCAACACAAGATCATTTTTCTCCATGACAATGCTCCATCACATACGGCAAAATCGGTTCGCGACACGTTGGAAGCACTCAGCTGGGAAGTGCTAGCCCATGCGGCTTACTCACCAGACTTGGCTCCTTCCGATTACCACTTGTTTGCATCGATGGGTCACGCACTTGCTGAGCAGCGCTTTGGTTCGTACGAAGATGTGAAAAAATGGCTCGATGAATGGTTCGCGGCAAAAGGGGAAGATTTTTACTGGCGTGGTATCCACAAATTACCCAAAAAAGATGGTGAAAATGTGTAACTAGCAATGAAGCATACTTTGAATAAATCATTTTTTATCATTCTTCCAAATTTAACGTGTTTTTTTTTGGAAAAAAAATCCGCATTTCATATTTGTATACCTGATATGTATGCATGTACACACATACATACAAAAAATTTTAACTTTTCACCTTAGGAAAAGATACATAATCGATATCATAGTCACATTATCTTCTTCTTAGCGACTAAGAAAAGACATTCACCGTATCTGGATCCACGTTATTGTAAAAACTCTCTATTATCTTTGAAATTCTATTATTAATACGTCATTTAAGTGCATTCTCCAGGTTTATTCCACTAAAAAAAAATACAAACAGATGACCAGATATATGACGCGGTAAAGTAAAATTCCATATTACATTCTGTGGTACAAAAACGTGATCAGCTCTTTGAAAGAAACCGAATGTATCATAAAAATAATAAAGTAAAGTATTTTAAAAGTACATTACATTCAGTAAAATGCATTTACTTATTAATATGATGTTCAATCACCATTATTAAGAAAATATTATGTAGGAAGAAAAATATTTTCATGACAATTTGCTGGAAGGTATGGTCGCAGCATGTTTTTTATACTATGACACTCTTGAGATGCACGTTCGCGCGTGAGTTCGGCCGTCAAGCGTCGAGCGGTTGTGAAGGAAAAGTAGGCAGCATTTCAGAAATCGGCCCGAAATGCGCAATTAATTTCGAGCACATTGAAGTACACGTATATAATTTCAATAATTTTATAAAAAATATATCTGGAGTAATATGTTTATTAATAACATTACTTATTAAAAAAAAAAATTATGGAAAAAAGGAAAAAACAGGTTCGAACATAAGATCTTCAATACTTACTGATCTTACACCTAACGCCCAAGATCACGTTGAGTTCTTGCGGATCACCTGAATGAACGCGGAACATAAAATACACGGAAAATCGTAAACTATATTTCAACTGTCACGTTTTGAAATCATTTTTGCTATTATACGTTAATGAGAAAAATATATGATTAACACTTTCGTTATAATATCGTGTGAGACTTGTGGTAAAGAAATCGGGCCAAACATGAATTTTATAGGTGAAAGCCGTAGTACATCTATCAGGCCAAATGTAAACAACACGTTCCAGGCTGTTAATTATGGCACGCGCCATAGTAACTTAAATCGTAGAATAAAGAGTTAATATAATATAATAAAAATTATCTAGAATGTCTCTTTCCTCCTTATGATACACGCCAAGCGCCGAGATCGCCGAGAAAGTATTTTTGTTAGAAACAAGAGAGAGGGGGAAGGAGAGAGAGAGCGAGAAAGAGATAAAGAGAGGAGGGAGAGGGAGGGACGGAGGGGGAGAGGTGGGCTCTGAAGGATAGACTCACTGTTTCGCTCGACGAGCACAGCTCGGCTTGCGGAGCCTCATTACAATCGGAGTTTCTATCCTTTTTTGTTTTTTCTCTGCCTCACTCTATCGTATTTCTGTTTCAATAATTCTGCAATTCAAGAATGTGATTTCTATCGATTCTAGTTTGCATCATCGCCGATGCAACAAGGACGCATGACTTCTTTTCTAAACAATCCTGATATACATTTATGTATATAATATATACAAAAATATATTATTATTATAGCGTTTCCAGCCGATAATATATTGTTGATTTATACAATAATCCAATCCATTTCTGTAGTTAAATAGTGGTACTTCGCTTGCGCGCGATAAGAGGAATGACGCTTCTTACTAAGTCGACATTTCGACATCCGAGTCGAGTCAAAAATGTGCTGTATATAATAATATCAGACCTTGCACGTTTAAAATAAATAGCTGGCGATTTACAAAACCTCAAAGAATAATACTATGCAGAAACGAGCTATAGTATAAGAACAATGAGTATTCGAAAATTTCATTTATATGCTACGTCTGCTATGAGATTGCCGCTTACCGTTCCGATATCCAAGCAGAATCGAAGATCAACCGAAACACATCGCGTTCCGAGGCCTGATATATATATGTGTAAATAATTCAATAAATAAAGTTTACACATGTATTATATTTATGTACACACACACACACGCACGCACGCACGCACGCACGCACGCACGCACGCACGCACTCACTCACGTGTGTAT